>LKNJ01001421.1:4950-57450 GCA_002120245.1 Maccullochella peelii
ACACACACACACACATATATACACACACATATATATATATATACACACACACACACACACACACCAATCAGCCATAACATTATGACCACTGACAGGTGAAGTGAAGAACATTCATTATCTCGTTACAATGGCACCTGTCAGTGGGGGGGGTATATTAGGCAGCAAGTGAACATTTTGTCCTTGAAGTTGATGTTGGAAGCAGGAAAAATGTGCAAGCGTAAGGATGTGAGCCACTTTGACAAGGGCCAAATTGTGATGGCTGGACGACTGGGTCAGAACATCTCCAAAACTACAGCTCTTGTGGGGTGTTCATCAGCTTACATGCTTGTATTTTAAAAAAAACAAGCAAAGGATAATGAAAGGTTGTGGTTACAGAGAAAAACAAAACAAAAACAGAATGTTAGTTGCAA
Organism: Maccullochella peelii; assembly: GCA_002120245.1. Classification (NCBI taxonomy): domain Eukaryota; kingdom Metazoa; phylum Chordata; class Actinopteri; order Centrarchiformes; family Percichthyidae; genus Maccullochella; species Maccullochella peelii. Next base: position 5,361 of record LKNJ01001421.1, read on the forward strand.
CAACCTGACCTCCACACCCTTACCTCCTAAAGGACGCATTACTTCCTGCAACGCTACTGGATGTAAATCGTGAGGTGCAATATGAACGCAGTCTGTAAGGATACTGTGATACATATCTTAATTTGGCCAAAGACGGCGGGTGAAGCTGAGATGTGGTGAGCCCACTGCTGAGTGTGATAGGCTGAGACACCTGTCAATCAAGTAATATTATTAAAAATAATTAAGCAATCAAATAAAATACAATAAAAATGCCACCATTGGAATAAGTGAAATGATCTGAGAGCATCAATATCATTTGTTGTATTCAATAGGACATTTTTTATTTTAATGGTCAGAAACATTTAATTACAGCCCAACTACTGTTAGTAAGACAGGAAAAATAATTAAATTTCCCTTTTTATGTGTTAATTTTCATTTTGGGTGAAATTCTCCTCCACAGTGTTTTGTTCTGTTTGGATTGGAGCCTGAGAGGTTTTGAGGAGAAAAAAAAAAAAGGATTTTAAATATCTTTAATCCCAGTGGATACTTTTAAAAACTGCCAGAATTCATATTAAAGAGATGGAAACTGTAAAACACGCACAAACCCAAACCACTGAGGAATTGTACTTTGTTAATTTTGAGCTGTTAATCACTTTAGAAAACGAGGGGTCGCCTTATCTTTGTGAGATCTAATTCTGGAGATTAAACCTCTCTTCTCCTTCACACCTTTAACGCCGCCAAACGCTAACGCCTCATCACCTCGACACTTTAACTCCTGCGTCGTACACGCTCCTCCTCCCGCTCGCTCGCTCGCTCGCCGCAGCCTCTGATCTTTGCCACGCCGCCGCCGTTCATTAACCACTCGACACCCGAACGCCGCCGCCCACAAACCGACACTTCAGCAAAACACATCTCCAAGGACAAGAGTGCAATTAATTAGGTTTGTTGTGTGATCTTTGGCTCTGGAGCAGCAGATGGAATAAAAACTCTCTTTATCTTTCACACATGTTTAGAACCGTATGATGACAAACTTAAAAAAAACAAAACCCCAACAAGCACATGACTGAGGCTGAATGCAAAGGGGCGGCCGCTTTGCATTTCCAGGCTGCTACTCGATTTTCCACCCGACGCCTCGACTGTCTGAATGCGGATGGAAACACAAATATGGAAACCCGACTGTGACGGACAGGGCGAATAATAAAACAGCAGGCAGATCGGACTCACAGGGACTTCCACATATTTGGCAGCTGCTTTCACCTTTCAGGGAGGGGGAGGCAGGAGGAGGAGGGGGGAGAAGAAGAAGAAGAAGAAGAAGAAGAAGAATGACACTGAAGTTCAGCTGGGAAGATCTGGTTTCCAGCAAATAACAGGTTGCCTCTGTGAGCAGTGAAAGAAACAGCTCGGCGCTCTCTGTTTCCAGGAACAAAAACATGGCTACTCACTGTGAAAGAGAGGATTGAAGAGAAGAATGTCCCTTCATCGTATCTCGAGAGCTTGGAGAGGACGGCGTCTAAAACAGCAGCAAACTGCAGACAGAGCGGGGGGGGACACACAATAACAATTTACTGCCCTCATTTGTAGTTCTTAGAAACTTTTTCATCCTTTTCGCAAAGTCATTATCGTCTGTAAAAGAGTCCTTAACATCTTATTTTTTTAAACAAAAGTGTAAAAATGTGCCACTGCAGTCAGAGTGTTTTAACTTGTTTCAAGCATTTTCTAAAATACAGTGTCATTGTCTTGAGTAGTGCAGCGACGCATCTTTCGGTCTTGTTTCAAGATGCAGAACAAGAAATTTCTTGTTCCTGTTTTTATCAGAAACCAGTTGAAATGTTCTCACTGCACTGGTACATGTTTTCCACCTTTTATATGAAAATACATAATGTGTTTCTTAAAAGGGAAAAGTCAGAAACCTTCATAGTTACAAGAAGCACGATCAAAGCTACAGGCACATTGTAAAAAATAATAATCATAAATAGAAAAATAGGCTAAATGAATAAGAATGAAATAAAATCAAGAAAAGAATTTCCAAATTGTAAATAATAAGTACATAAAAAGTGAATAAATCCATCATGTTACTATCTAGAGCTTAACCACCACCTTATAAAAGCATTTAAATTAAAACAATAATTATAATAAAAAAGTAAAATAAAGAAAACATGAAAAAATCCTAAGACTAATGAATAAGTATTCAAATGTTTCAAAACCCCTCAAAAAAGGAAAAAGAAACAATAAATAAAGAAAAAAAGAAGTAAAGCCATAAAGTAAATATAAATAACAAAACAAATGACGTGTAAGTGTTAAATCCATCATCATTTCTAGCACGAGTTAAACTGCTGCTCCAAAAAAAGACAGAAAAAAATAAAATAAATATTTAATCCAAAGAGTAAATAACAAGAGAAATAGAGTAAGGCTCAAGGCTCGACCCCCCCCTTCTGAAAATCTGAAAGAAAATACAAAATAAAAAAAAACATAAAGAGAAGTACCTTTGAGACGAGGGAGGAAACCATTTCTTTGAACGCATCGTCAATCAGAACATCGATTTTGGAGTGGTACTGTTGCTGCGGGGGGGCGGGGGTGGGGGTGGGGGGCAAACGACAAAGAACAATATTTGATTTGATTATTTTCAGAAAACTGACGGGACACAAAGGCCAAAAATGACTCCTTGCCTCCCTGATACAGAACAACAGTACTGTATTATACAGAAAGAAAAACCTACAGCACTCAGTATGAACATCAAGTTCTCACACACACACACACACACACCCCTCCCGACACGGCGAGGCGTGAAAAACCTTCCCATCCGTGTAACGCCGCTGAGTTAAGCAGCTAATAGGACCATTATGCGGCTGACTGACATTCCCGTCCGCGCTGGAAAAGCGAAGGAATCTGAAGGATACTTTTTGTGCGTCTCCCCACAATTAGAGCAGCCTTGTATTTCTCTAAAGCACCGGTCCAGCTGCGAGGACCAAAGGCTCACACAAGATTCAATTAATCCGCCATTTCATGTCTCGTTTGCCCCCCCCCCCAAAACATATTCATGGCACCTTTTCCCTTGAAGGAAGGAGAGGAAAAAAAGGCTGGGGCTGAGGGCTGAATGGCAGCAGCAGCAGGGGAGTTCATCTCTTGGCGACAATGCCCTTTCAGTGGCCGTCTAAAGAACACCCAAATTAAAAATTTCAATCAACAAAGCACACGGATCGCTGACAAATTGTGGGTCCAGGGAGGTCACCGCCGCCAGCCCTAATTTTGTTTTTTTTCCCTCCACAAGTCCGCAAAATGGCAGTTCTCTTTCAGCGCGCAGAATCTTTTCGGCAAATCTTGAGAGCTTTTCTTTTTTCCCTCTTCTTACCTCAATTAACATTGCTGCTTTTGTCTTCTTTATTTCTACAAAGGCAGCCATGAAAAGCAGAGAGGAGGAGAAGAAATTGTTTGGTCTTTGCCATGTGCGCAGCAAAAAACTGAAAAGAACAATTATTGTTTAACATTTATCTGGTCGTTGAGCTGCAGCCGCCGCTGCTACTTCAGCTCTGTGATAGGTTTTAGATTCTGAACCGGGTCATATTTTCAACACGAGGCCCCCCGACACTATTTAAATGACCTTGGCAACACAGCGACAGCAGACCGATTGGCATTTTCATTGATTTCAGCTGATCACTCCAGTTTCACAGCGGAATATAAAAGCAGAATTCATTAATCCATTTCTTGTCTGGATTAAACTGTCAAGTGCAGATTCTTCACAGGCTGTCTTGCTCGCTTGCCAGTTGAACTCCCTGCGTCTGCATGCGATAAAAAACTGGACGCCATTCTCCCTAAAAACGAGAGGTAAAAGGGGGGCAGCAGAATCTGTCACTGAGGCGTCACATATGGCCAAGTGCTTTGCTGCAGATCGACGCACTCGAAGACTGATGGCAGAAAACGAACCCAAAAAGGTCTCATCGAGACCCTTCAGACTGCTGGTCAGGGGTCAGAGGTCAGGAGGCCTCATTCACAACACCTACTGACAAGTGAACATGAATGTGCATCAACTGAAGCATCTTCATGGAGAATCAAGAGTGTCTGCTGATGTTGACCACATAGAAAGAAATCTGGTGAATTCAAACAGTACAGTCAGCGCAAATCTAACATGTTAAAATAGAGGAGGTTCAAATCTGATTGTACATCAGCAGCCTGTTGCACCAGCAAGTTAGTGGCTTAGTAGTGTGGGAGTTATAGCGTAGTAACAACAGGTTGCACCATATAAGTTAATGTAGAGTTAAGATAGAAAAAATAAAAGTAAACCTTCCTGAGCAGCTGTAAGAAATACTGACGAATTATCAACCATTATCTTACAGCTGTTTTAATGCTGCAATGAATGTTAGCCTTTAGGAAATAATCTAAAATCCAATTAAACTCCAACGTCCCGTAAGCGGTAGTTTTAAATCCGTGTGGCTGACTTTTTCTTTTGTCAGATTTGATATTTTGCTATCTCCATGTAAAGAAGCACAGAAGAATAACTTGGTATATTAGTAGAAAATCATCCCAGATATCTTCCTCAAATATGAAACATTGCTCTACTTCCTGTTTGACAACCAACCACCACCAACAGATTAACAGCTGGACCAGCTTCCTGAATTTGTGCCCAAAATTGCTCTTACAGCTCATGAATCCACTACAGTCTCCAACTATTCACCACCCAGAAGAAGAAAAGAAACAAAGAAGAAGAAGTTTATGAGGTCTGAGAATTTACATAAACCTCCAGAGCCCCCTTCAAATGATCTGACAAAAATAATCGATATATTTTCACTTTATGCCGATGATGTGATGCTTTACAGAAGCAGTACTCACTCCAGGTCCTGAAGAGGCCCAGCTGGCACTGCAAGTTTTCTCTTTTCTCTGCGTTATCTATTTATCAGGTGTAACACACCTGATCAGCCAATCGGGTGTTATTCAGGTGCGGGCAGAGTAAAGAAAGTTGGAAAACATGCAGTGCTGGAGCTCTCCAGAACCACGAGTGGTCGGCATTGAAAACTCAACTTTTACATAAAAAGGAAATTAAAATGTACTTCTGTGTGATATTCTAGTTTAATTGATGGGGGTTTTTTTAGCTGGAGCTTGAGAGTGTTGAGAATTGTAAGAGGGGAAAAAAGGCGATGAGGCGATGGAGGGACTTACCCATTGTTTGTCAGTCTGGGATTCAAACAATGACGTGCAGGACACATGGATATGAGACAAGGAAAAGAGGGCAAACACAGTCAGCTAATCAAATTTTAAAACACATCAGCGACATTGAAAACATTTCAATATTGAAAAAGACCTGTACGAGACTTAAGGAAATACAACTCACGACTTAGAAATGATATGTCCACAGACGTAATAATGAAATATCTTAAACAACATTAAAGGAAAGATTATTAAAGTTTTCCTGTCGTTTTTACAACTTCTTATTTCCATCATAGCTTCATAGCTTCAACCCTGAATCAAACATTTCATCTTAAAAGTCATGTTATCCAACACCAGAGACACATTTGTGACATTGAACAAGAAAGAGTAATTGTCAGAATTTGCAACACTTCTCTGAGTTATAAAACCAAACATTATTCTGTTATTCAGTCTCTGTGGATCCTAATTTATCTCCGCTGTCAGCTGTGAAAATATGTAACAGAAAGAGAACGAGCTGTAAAAGCTTTTCTCCTTTTGAAAACTCCTGAGAACGATTTGGACAAAACCGCGTCTTCAATCAAACACACACACACACACTGAACATTTCATCATCAAGGTTATTCTGATGGAGGTTTTTTGGGGCTGAAAGAAGTTAAAGCCTGACAAACTGAATTCAACATTTAATGTGACACAATGCCAAACGGGGGTTTGTTGTGTTTGGAAATCAGTTGGTCCCCCTCAAGTGGACGGATACAAAATGCTCAAAACGTCCTTATTGGTTTTCGTCTCAATTAAACATGTTATATCTGGCATCGTATCACTCACTGCAGTTGGTTCTCTACAATCATTACCTTTGTTGGGTCATACAAATATCTGTAACATTTGACTTCTGACCTCTGGTTGTCTCCTTGTGATGCCAGCGCACCTAAACATGAAGGTCTTAAGGGGAAAAGACATTGGTGGAGATATTGAACAGTGGAATAAAGCCATGATATCATGTTGGAATATCCGAGTAGCCCAAACGCAATCGGCCATTGGCTTGTAGAATCTAAAGTATATACAAAAAAAAAATTATATATATATGTAAACATTAGCGCGACCATCTACAGCAGTAAAATGCTGCTTACACAATAATGTTGCATTTCTGTTGTATTTGAATTCGGCTGTCAACTAAAATAACTTGTAAAAGTAATATTTTTCTATGAGACGGGGCAGCTCTTTATTGATGATATAGAAAATCTGCCATCAGAGCATTAAAGGTACCTTTTGATGAACTGTGTGTTGTACTGTGTCCCAGCCACCTTTATTTTTTTTTACTTTGTCTTTTCTTGTCTTGCTTTCGTGTCTGAAATTGTCTTTTACATCTTGAAAGTGTTCCAATATGACACTAGAACCAGTCTCTATGTGGCTGCTGTTTATGTATATAAAGCTGGTATACAGAGTCTCTCTCTCTCTCTGCAGGAAGGTATTCGGTGTGTCAGCAGGAATAAATGGACAGACAGTGTTTTCGAGCAGCGACGGCGGCTCGGTGGAAGCTGGAGAAGTGAGGAAGCTGAAGGTTAAGAGAACAGCGAGCTTAGCTCTCTGTCAAGACTGCCGGTGGCCAAGGGTTTTGCTCTCAGCTACGCCAAGGCTGCCGCCTCACACAGGCATCACGGTCGACATGTCGAGCGTTTGGCCGTTTCAAGTGAACACAAATACACCTGAACTCCCCCGTCTGCTGGATGTTTGGAGGGAAACACACGTTTTAGTGGCTGATCTGACAGTTTGACTCGACCTGCTGAAACTAAAAGACGACTGAGGGTTTTTAGAAGCCGACGCACTCTCACTCTGCGAGGGACGAGTTGCACACTGACAAATACAAACATCCATCCATCGTAAGTGATTTAGTCTGATATACAGCCAAGACTCATTTTTCTACAAACAAGAAAATTATTCTGATTTCTTTGGTTCCAAGTTCAGTACTAAGTTCAGAAACTAGTGTTTCGGATCAGGATAACAGGATCAGGACCTGGTCACACCAGCATTTATGACAGCAAAATTTCAGAACAAAATCTGTTTATTTTAATGGAAGCGCTGCAATTAAAGTGATTTAAAGCTCAATTTTGATGAAGTTTGACATGACAATTTGCTCACTTGACCAACTAAAGAAACTCCAAAATGGAGGAAGCGATCCTATTAGCTTTGTGCCACTCTCCAGTTTTGCAGGAGATTAAACTGCTCCACAAAAGAGATGCAGCCTGGTCTGAAGTTAGTCATCTGCTAGCAAGCTCGCGGCTACCTAGCATGTTACCAGTTAGCTTGTCAGCCACAGTAGCTCGTCAACTCTCCTCCGGAAAGCAGTCGCTACATCACCAAGCTACTAGACAGGATAAAGCCCTAAAATGTAAACCCTGTGGCGTCTCATCACCGATGTCAGGCAGCAGCGTGATGATCAGTCATGTGACTGTTAGCTCACCTCCTGGCCGGTGTCCAGCACGCAGAGTTTGGAGCACTGCTTCTTGGCATCCATCAGCACGTTGAACATGGTGCAGACCGACAGCGGGACCCGGAAGTCTGTTGATTTACTCGCTTTCTGCATTTTGGCATCAAATGCAGATTTTGTTCTGTGGGAGAAAACACAACAAGGTTTCTATGATTGATGAAATTGAATGTTTTTTCTGTACAACTGTGACATGACAAGTTTTTGTTATTTTACAAAATAATGTGCTATTAAAGTCCACAGAAATACAATTATTGTGAGCATCCAGTATTATTTCAAGAACTCATAGACCATAATAGCAAGCCTCACAAAAGGTTTGTTTTCAGAGTATGTTGAGCTTATTGAGGTCATAAACTGTCTGTTGAAAGATGTACCTCAGAAGCCAATTACTGAAGAGACAGTTGTGTATTTACTGGGTTGTATTCCATCTTCATAATATTAAAAAAGGGATTCACGTGTGTGGTACAAAAATAAAAGAGAAAGCGTGAGAAGGATCCAGACGGATGTGAACCCCGAGGTCATGATCCAGCTCTCAGTCTGACCTCTTGACGCAGGCCTCCATCATGTCGCTGGCCATCAGTTTGAGTCTCTGCTCCAGATGTTTGGCGAACTCAGGCTCCGGCCAATGGAGGTCCAGCACGAACATCTGCAGAGCATCCAGCTTCCAGAACAGATCCTCCGAGGTGGCCGAGCCGTTACTGCAGGGAGGATGGAGACGGTTATTGACCGAGTATAACAAATACAACAACAACACGCTTTTACATGGACCTGTTGGCTGAAGGATATTCTCCTCTTATTTTGGTAACTTCGTAGAATGTGTAGCAAATATGAGGACCTCTACTCTTCGTCAAAATGGCCACACTAATGGTTTTAACTATGAGTCATGTAATTTTCTGCTGGGAATTCTCCAAACAGTCCATCCGTTTTTTGATTGATTTCTTTCCAGGTGTAGCAGAGTGACGTAGATTAGGGACAGGACATTGTAAATGTAAAGCTGATTAGGCTTCTTGTTGTATTTGCTCTGGCAGATGCGTCTGGTCCCCCTCCCATTCAGACAGATTTCCAGCTGACCAATCACAACCGTTTATCTAATATGGGGCGGGTTTGATACGATGACTGTACAGAGGAGCGCCGTTGAAGCATTTCTGTAAACAACCAAGATGGCTGCCGCTGATGTGGAACGTTCTGAATCCGCTATCGTGTCAGTATTAAAGGAACTGGACGGTATTTTTTCTCTAAAAGAAGAACAAACAACTGCACTTAAAGCTTTTGTTGATAATAAAGATGTGTTTGCTGAACTTCTGACAGGATCCGCTCAGCGCTGCATCACACGTTTCGTTGCTCTGATTGGTTGTAGGTCTGTCCAATTGCATCCAGAGGCACTTAGGTCTGCGCCCTTTGATAAGGCCCCTTGGAAATCGAAAATGAATTCACGTTTGCGAATTGTTCTGGCGATGTCTACATACCTTTCCTAAAGTGTGACTGAAACATTTCCACCTGAGTAACTGTTTTATTTTATTTCCTCTTTTAGTTCTGGACTTTCCCAAAAAGGGACACATTTTCTTCGGTCTGATTACTTTTTATTCTTTTCTGTATCGGTGATATAAAGTTACTTTAAACAACTTTTAGGTGAATGTATTATGATGTGTTTGTCAAAGAGGATTTGAATGTTCCTGTACACTACGCTCTCTTTTGCGGGGAGAGACCCTGTCAATGCTTTGTTTCTTTGATGATGGTGGTTTGCAATAAACAAAAAAATAAAAAAATACTAACTACTAACGGGCTGATTTGAAAACTGATCGGCAGAAAACCCCTGATTCCTGTATTTACTGTGAACAAACATGCAGATTCACCGTTATGGTCCTCTGTTCACTGGTGTTTTGTACAACCAGTGACAAGAAAACATCACGAGTGCTGAGAGGAATAAGGACTCGTAGGAGAGGAGTGTATTCAGGTTTTAGTGCGGTTCTTCAACAGGTTTTGGTAGTTTTGGTTTCAGTCAGTAAACACAGCGCCAGGCTGAAACAGAGACAGATGGACGTCTCCCCGCCTTCTCCCCTGCGCACAGGTTACACAGCAACACATGGCAACGCTCGCCGCCACCGACATCCAAGTGTACAGCGCCCGGCTAGAATGACAGCCACGGGAGGATGGAGGAGGGGGTAGGAGGGTGATGGGGGGGGAGCGCCACTCACTCCCTCACTTTTCTCACTTCGCCTTTAAAAGACTGTTACCTTAACAAGTGGCGCACAGGAATAAACGCTTTGGGCTGAGTCCGCGGTGCAATTAAACGCTCGGTGGCTATCCCCCTCATGTCTAATTAGCAGTGCTCTTCTCAGAGCGCGCTCCGCCCCGCTCCCCGGGGAACGGGACGATCCCACTCGCCCGTCTGTGCTCGCTAATGAAGTGCCAGCTTTTTTTTCTCTCTCTCTCTCTCTCTCTCTCTCTTTTTTTCATTGGATCGAGGAGGGCCAAGTAAAGTGAGGTAGAGGAACAGTGTGGTCTGTGTTGTGGGAAAGGCTGGGGGAGTCGGCATGAGGAGCCTTTTTAAGAAACACACCCTCGACCAGCCTCCCGGTCGAGCGTTGGTGGCCCCAACATGGCTGCCAGTTTCTGCTGCAGACTCACTTGCTCTAAAACAGACTGACGGACACATGAAAACACAGAAATGTTTCTAAAACCGGACTGAGCAAACCTCCGATCTCTCACTGATGTCACGTCTAACAGCTAACGAATAATCTAGTTTATTTCGGGTTTTAACAATTAATCATTTAGTCTATGAACTGTCTGAAAACAGAGCTAAATGTCCATGATAAAGAGTCCAAAACCCAAAGTTTACGGGACATAAGACAGAGAAAAGCAGCCAGTCCTCACAACTGAGAAGCTGGAAGCAGATTAATGTGCTGGTGTAAATGTAATTTTCTGTTGATTGAATAAATGGCCTTTTGTTGGACAGACATCCATATTTCCATTACCTCCTGTTCAGAATATTGCAGCGTAGTTAGTTACTTAGTTTGATGTAAATGCTGCAGAATCGTTTTTTATTTTATTTTATGTTTCTCATCACTTTCAAGTCACACCAGAGCTTTCTGATTTTCCTGTGAGCTTCATCCAGCTCAGGGCTCTCGGGGCTCCAGACTTCATTCAGGTTTGATGTACAATTTGTGCCTTTTGGTTGTTATTTATGACTGTTGTTTATTCACGTCAGTCCTGATGAACAGAGGGATGTGACACAGAGGAAGCTAAGGATGATGTTTTGTGTGTGAGCCACTGTTTACAAGGATGAAGATCCTCCAAAGTGAATTCTTTGTATTTTGTTTTTATGTGTTACAGTCTGTTTGTAGTGAGTGAATGTTATGTGAATGTGAGTGAGTGCACTTGTAAAGTGATTTTACATTTTAAATAATCTTACTTTTTTACTTACTATTAGTTCTTAAGCTGCTTAAATGTAAAACTGAATTCATGGATTGTATTTACAATCATAATCAGTTGTTAGCCAGAAAAAGAAGTGTCTCATAAACATGAACGTTAACTTTCTTTTGTTCCTGGCGAGCAACGACAACCTTAAAATCAATACTTAAAACTTAATGGAGAGTCCGAGAGTATGAAATGCTGTAAAACAGTGGAAACTGAAGGACAGCCATGTTGATTTTCTATATTTTCTATGTTTTGATACAGCGGGACATTTTGGAGGTGAAAAGGAGCAGATGGGTTTTATTGGATAAAACTTCCACACACGTGAAAACATCATCTTTCGACTTACAAGATGTCAGGTAGATTTATTCCTTGCAAGCTGCAAAAGAAAATTGAGGCGTTGAGTTATTATTACACTGATATTCTTCACATCGAGACACGCACATCGCACAGCACAAAGACTCGTGACACACAGTGCGCATCACAAAGTCTTCACCAACGAGTCTCTGAGAAACGATCGCATGCAGGTGGCGCCCCGCCGGAGCCACAGTGTCAAGGAAACAATCTGAAACCACAAAACTCCCTCTCACGCCGAGCCTGGCTCATTCAGACGTGGATAATGCACGCACTGTATGTGCATGCTCTTCAGTTCACTGCCAGGGCTGAACGGCATGACAACGTTTTTGTGGATTTCAATAAAGTACTTTTACAATAGAACGTTAAAACTTGAGCAGGGCTTCATGCGGGGGAGTAAAAAAAGCAAAAAGAATCAGTGGAGTTCTGACTGGAGAAGTTTCTTATCATAATTCATCTTGGTGATGTGAACTCTTTGACAAACATGCAGACAGACGAACAGAAACAGAGCAGACGCGACTGCTGATCATTCAGGACAGACAGAGGACAGTATTGGCAACAGGTCTTTACCCAAACCTGGACCCCAAAAACCCAAAGACCTGACCTGATCTCCTGTCCACACTTTCTTGTACATTTTAAGTCTGATTCAGATTTGACTACAAACCTTTGGTCTTTTTAAAATGCTGACTGGACCCTGCAGCACAAGAAAAGTTTCATATAAGCCACAAAAGATGCTTGTTTACTCAGCCAATGAAAATGCAGCAACTCTAAGAGTAATGACTGAATTCGTGTCAGCACCCCCCCTACACATTTGCATGTTTAGCTTCAGCACGAGCGCTATTGTTAGCATTAGCATTCCATTCATTTTACATAATAATAATGCTGAATGAAACTAAGAAAAGGCAGAACTGAAGGTTCAACACATTTTGTTATGTTGCAGCCTCATGCTAAAATCATTTAAATTCATTTGTCCCCTCACCAATCTACACTCAACATCCCATAATCCTTTGCAAATTTATTACAAAGAAAAAACTGAAATCTCTCTTCATTCTTCGTCCAACCTGCAGTTTAGTTTTCTGTTGTGTAGTGACCGTATCAGCCTCGCTGGTATGACTGCAGTCTTTTAGCCTTGTTGCACACACTGTATGTTTCCCTTCATATTCAGCGTCACTGCTCACCCAGAGACATGTTGTAATTTGGGACAGATCAGGTGGCTTTTTAAGGTTTCCCTTAGCTGGTTCGCAGCTGGAGAACGTAACACACCCAGAGCTCTACACTAGCTTCAAACCATCCTATTGTCTTTGGGTCTGTTTGGGTTCAGGTCTGGGTATTTTTTATGGTTCTCAGACCATTAGTCTAGTCTACCCCCCCCTTTATACATACGTGTTCTCACACAGAGGTCCCATCCAGGCGGGCGCCGAGAAGCTGGGCATCTGAGGCAGCGTGAGAGGGAGGCTGGGGACTTTGGGAAGGGGAACGCTCGCTAGATTGTTAGTTAACGACCTGCTGGGTCAGAGTCAGCGGCGAGGACGATCGATGGCGTAAATGGGAAATGTTAAAAGAATAAAGAGAAAGAAGAAACAGTGACAGGAGGAAGGATAGTAACATATAATAGCAGCCACTTGTTCTGCCTGCACTAAATGATTGATAGCAAACACCAACAGAAGACAGAAAAGTCACTGTTTACTTCTATTTTCTGCCAGTTCAGGTGAACAGTGCAGCTCTCAGTATGTTGTTCCTAACAGACAGTGTGTCCTTGCCGTGTGTGTTGTACATTCAGCTCTGCCTCCTTTTGTTCCTCTGCTGTCCTGTGCAGCGTTTGGTTTGTTCAGTTCCCTCGTCTTTCATTGTCTCTCGTTACATTCATGCAGCAGCCAGTGTCACACCTCAACAAATCATCGCTGCCGCTGATAGAATACAGAACGACAAACTGACCGAGTTCACGTAGAGAATTATACCAGATAAAGACTAGTTCAGACATGTTGAAAAACACATCGTCGTGGTTCTTAACAGAAGCAATTCACTATTTTACCAACACAAATTCCCATTAAGATAAAATCTGTTTTGTATCACCTGTGTGTCAATATGTCTTCTCTAGTCAGAGTATACATGGAAGCATCAGACATTCAGTTTCTTTTTGTTAATTGTTGTTTGTAATGGTGCATTACTTTTATTCTCCTGTTTAATCAGTCTGAGTATATTTTAGCTCATTTTTATCTTCTATTTTATTTTAAATCCTACTTGTCTTTTTAGAGCCTCCTGTGTGTCTTTTACATCTTGCTGTAATGCCTTTTTGTCTCATGTAAAGCACTTTGCTCTGCAACAATGTGTTGTACTTAAAGAGTGATCAGACTGAATGTGACGTGCATATTGTACTGACAAAAACAAACACCAATAGAATAGCCACTAGGGGATCAGCAAATGGCAACTGCAGGAGGGCACAGCGGAAAACTTCCTTCCTTTTTCAGTAAATGGAAGACATTTTTAGAACGCCCTACCAACGGAAATAAAAACACAAACTGATCTGAAAAGGTGAAACACAACCAAACTTGTGATCACTGATCTCTAGCAACACAAGTAAAATTATTGTAATGTGATCTTTTTATATTATCCTGTGGCATGTGTGACAATGTCACCATTTATTATATGCTCAATTTAACTAATGTGCTCTTGCTAATGATGACATGTTATGATCTTTTAAGCAGGAAAGCCTCACCAGGGACAGGGGTCGCAAATTAGCCATGGCTAGAAATCCTTTATGCAATACATCTGTACCATGTTATTTTAACCTGTTGTAACCTGTTGTCTGTGACAAATAAACTAATAAATTCAAAAGTTGTAGGGGTGACTCCGAATAGTCGACTATTCAACGTTTCAATCTAAGGAGCCTGATTCGACTGCAAATCTCACAGTTGAATCGTCGCAGTGGCTGGAAAATGTGGTTATGAAAGCTATATGGGGGTGCTAGATGTCTGATTTTACATAGAATTGCTTGGTTTCTCCCAATAAATCATGATATACAATATGATATATAGCTGAGGTCCAGACCCAGATGCCGTCCTGTCGGGACCCGGAACTACAACCGATAAATTATTGAGAATTTTTCGTTTTTGACGGAGCATTTCTATTTTAACCGTCGCAGCTTTTCTGGTTTAGCAGCCCAGGAAACTCAACAGACCAACTGCATGTGTTGTAAATCATCTCACATGATGCTACTCAGCCAATCAGATCTGTGCATTCCGATAAACGTTGCGACTCAGTCAGAACAGAACAGATTCGTTGTAGGCAGCTCAAACTGAGAGGAAGACTATTTCAAAAATGTAAGAAGAAAGAGAAACTACAGGACTTCACACAAATAAAGAGCTAGCTTACGCTAATAACTCATGACAGAACAGGCGGGCGGACTCTTACTTGACGGACTGCCAGGTCTCCTGCTCGAAACCGCGGTGGATGGACTGGGCGATGGATGACTCCATCAGGTCGATGTAACGCACCACCAGGGGGACGAACAGGTCCTGCAAGTGTTTGTGGAACGTCCCATTGCACAGGTGAGCTGTGGGGCCAAAAGAAGAGCAGGCGAGCAAATTTAATACCTTTTCACACCATTAAACTACAACAGACAAACAAGACTACATTACACAACCCTGTCCCCAAATAACGTTTATATTCTTCTAATCTGTAACGGCAATGAAAGTAACGTAATACAGAACGGATTATGTTACGACTTATTAACGTTCATTGAAACTGCAATCCCTTCCTAAGCTTACCCAAAGCTGTTGTTTCTCCCTGTTTTTGTGCTAAGCTAAGCAACCCAGCTGCTGGCTGTAGCCAAGAGTGATATCATATCTAAGGGCGTTTTCACACCTATAGTTAGTTTGCTCTGGTCCGAATCAGCTGATGAGTTTGTAACTTGGTTTGGTTTCTCTTCACACACAGAAAAATCCAAGCGAACCAAAATGCATCACTACAAACAGGTGAGGTTCACTCCTCTTATTGGTCAGATGTGTCTGGGGCGGGAGCAAGAAAGTAAATACAGGAAGAAGGTCCTGTGTTCTGGACTAATGCAGGTTTCTGAGAGAGAAACATTGCCATGCAATTTAACATGGAGCAATGGCACACTTGGCATTTGCTCATAACCGTGGTAATTACCTGGGCAATACGCCAGGCAAAGCCACACCAGCAGAATGCCGAATGCACTTCGAGGAAACGTCTTGAAAATACTGAACTGCTTCACACTTTGCAAAGAAGGGCGCTAATATTTAGCTCAAACTTGCACAAACGAACCGCTCTAGAGTTTGTTTGGAACCAGACCGAGACCACCTCCTCTAAAGGGTCTCGGTGTGTTCACACCTGCCCAAATGAAGCGCACTAACCGGGCAAACGCACCAGGGTTTGTTTTAACCGAATCAAACAGGTTAGGTGTGAAAACGCCCTAACTCTCTGCCAGAAAGCAAATAAAAGTATTTCCCCAAATGGTGAACTATTGCTTTAAGACATTTTTAAACATTGAGTGAAAGAAGTAATTTGAATGACCAACAACTTAGAAGTTTGATCTGTCCATTCATGGCTAAGAGTCCAGTTCAAGTGTCCATGAAGAAGACAGTCAAGAACATTTGTGCACTTGAGTGATTAAATGTCAAACAGTCTTCTCTATCAGCTATCAGCTTTGGAGGGGCTGGTAGGCAGATTTTGTTACATCTGGACAGAGCCAGAGCTAGCTGTTTCCCCCTGTTCTCTTTGTGCTAAGCTAACAGGCTGCTGTAGCTTCATATTTACCGTACAGATGTGAGAGTGGTATCAATGTTCTCATCTAACTCTTGGCTAGAAAGGGAATACATGCATTTCCCAAAACTAGTCCTTTAATGCTACAGTTATATTTCAGACAATAATGTGCTTCTCATTTGTGTCGACAGTTTGGAGAAGCGTCTTGTTTCAACAGGATAATGCCCCCGTGCACAAAGAAATGGTTTTCCTAGTTTGGCGTGGAAGACCTTGACGCACAATTTCTATCATGTGTGAAGTGATGCGATATTCCTTTTAACTGACCGGTCTCTCTTTGGAGGGTGAACACAGACTACATTCTTCAAACTCGGCTTCTGATGAGACATTTTAAGCTGAAAAATTCTGAAAGTCACAACCAAACCTGAACATTACAAACCTTACAAAAGGTAGAATTTGTATTATAGAAGGGCACCGAACGTGACTGCACAGGTGTTCATGATGTACACCCCCCCCAACCACCTCCTTGTAGGTTTGAGAAAGACTGTCAAAAAGAGAGCTAAATCCTCAGTGACAGTAACAGTCGACAGTGAGGAGAGACAAAGACAGAGAGTGTTGTGTGGGAAGCGAGCAGGCTGGTCTCTCAGGACTTCATTAGTTTTAATTCCTCTCGCTCTGCTCCATCATGATTAACACTAGCCTTTTTGCCCTCCAGAGAGTAAAACCAGCCTCCCCCGCAACCGCTCGCCTTCACATGCTGACAATCAAGTGAGCATTTAAATAATCTACAGAACAACGGAGAGATAATACACTTGTTGAAGAAACTCCTCAAAGAGTCGATGAGACATCGAGTCATGTCACCTGAGATCAGCCGACCAGCGGCCACTGCGGAGGTTTTGTTGATTTTCCTGAACAGTTTAAATATTTTTTTTAAAAATGCTGCAAACAATTAGAAAAGTCAAGGTTTGTTCATATTTTATCGCTGCGAGGTTAAGAGAAGGAAACTTGTACATGAACTTCATTATCCTCCAAACCTTTATAACTTCACCCCGTCACCTGAGTATCTGATTGGGATTGAATTCAGACGAATCTCTTTCCTCTCACTTCATATACAATTATCAAAGAGGGAAGGCCTCCTCTGTGCAAACAGTCAAAACTATGATTTTGCTTGTTCGGTGTTTCGGCTCCGTCTATTGCCTCATTACGCTCCAATTTAGGTTGACTAATGTTGTGACACTTGGAATAATTACGGCATTAACAGAGGATGGTAATTAGAAAAAATATAAAAGATATGAGCCACAAAAAAAAAAAAGAGAGAGATTTGTGGCTTCTTCACATAATGAAACACTGAGTTTTTTGTTCCCAACAGTGCCCTTGGGCTGTCTGTCTATCTGCCTGCTTGTCTGTTACTGTATTTGAGGTACTTTGGCATCAGCCATGTTAAATAACGCCTCACATCTCGCCAAATCTCTGCTGGCTCTGAGACAAAGCCTCGGAGCCGAAGGAGGGCTTGGATAAAGGAAACAATGAGCCCAGATTTTTCTCCAGCAGTCAAATGAAATCTTAACAGTGACATGCAGCTTATCAGGAAAGAAAATACTACAACAACCTGAAATACAGCAGCGCGATGTTGATGTTTGTCACACTTTAATCAAAAATTTCCACCCTAATTATTTGAGGTTTTTATTTTTTCGTTATTCCTGACATCACGTTGTCTGTTGTTGTGTGGAGGATTTCCAGGAAATGGTTCATAAATTCAGAAAATAGATTCTGAAGGATCACGTGGAAGATCGGAGCAATGAAACGTCACAGTTCACTTCCTGCTTTGATAGTTCTTTATTTTCATCTTCTTCTTTTATCAATACAGGCTTATCAGTAAAGATTGACTGACCTCGCCTTTCTTTAGCTCTATTCCTCTTTGCACTGTAGAGCAATTGTTGTGTTTGAGGTGCTATATAAATAAAGTTTAGTTGATTGATTGATTTAAATGTCCGGCATTGAAAGATGCCCTGCTGTAAAGACAAGAACAGGAAAGATCACATAACAAATTGTGATGTACAGATCCAGAAAAGAGAACATTTCAAAAGACCTCATTTATTTAACAAAGATGTCCTGTTATTAAGGATACAGGGAGCTTGGTTTTAGCCGCCATGCTTTTTCTACAGACCTTAAATCCGACAATTGGAACCAAACACTTGGATAATTTATACGCTGAGTCGATATATTTAAATTTGACTTCTTTTGTGTCTTTTTCGATCTTGTGTGCACAAGATAAAAACGAATATAAACCTACTTAAATCTATGGAAGTTACGTACATACACACGTACATAAGCATTCAACATAACATACATAAATGCTGACATACAGTATCTCAGTAACAGAAAAGACTAAATAAAACTGATGCATGATGTGACATTTGTTTATTGCATTAGTTTTGAACATGTTTTTGACTTAAATTGTACGATCATCCTCTGACCTCTGCATTGTTCCATAGATTCGTCTCTTTTACTGAAATGCATCTGTTAATGTTTCTGTGTCCAAGTGTATCGAGAGCTGCTGGAAGCCAGAGTCAAAGGCCTTGAACGGTTGTAGTTGCCCAATAAAGTTGATCCATGCAAGAGTTGCAGTTGTAACACAGCGAGTTCTAATACGAGTTCATGTCATTTCTGAATAATTAATAAGACTTAAAAAGCAAATTTTCTTAGAACCTTCATCCTTAATGTCTTTACACACCAGGGGGCGTTTTTTTGTCAATACTTTTTTTCCTAACTCTTGTTTTTGTCATGAGTACTTTCACACAGAACGCAAATATTACGCGGTGAAAAAGCGTCATTTTTTTTTCCGGAAAAAGGTAGATTTTTCTGAGCCTTCTCACTGCGAATAAATGCGTCAACCAATCACGTTGCGCGGAACGGACGTCACGTCACAACTCCAAATGGCAATGGCGGACCTGTCGATTGTTTCTCATCACCCTGTTTTATATGACAAAAGGACACAAAAATGATAAAGACGATGAACTCAAGGACGACGTGTGGAGCAGCGACGCCGGACGGTGAGCAGCTGATGTAGTTTACTTTCTGATGTAGTCGAGTTGGTAGCGAGGCAACAGTGTCGCTGCAGGTTTGGCTTGTCATAAAGTCAAATACAGGAGGCGCTCTGTAGCTTTTTACCTGCAGTAACACAAGACACTGGAGCACACACAGGCTTTATATGAGCGCTCCAGTGTCATATATCTATCTATCAATCAATCATCGCTGCCAGTATGAATAGATTTGATGCAAAGTATTTCGCTTTGTCGAGTCATTTATTCGTCACGTCCCTGTAAATGTCTTTACTGGTTACTCTCATTGTACAAAATCTTAGAAATATAAAAAAATTGGTATTTAGATTTCCTTGTTATTAGTAAGTTAAATTCAGAACAATCCTTCTTACAGTGTGTGTATATCTATACACACACACACACACCTATATATACTGTATATGTACATGTAGCAGGTAAGAAGTCCAGTTGTTGTTTCAGCCGTAAAAATGCCAACAATTTTAAAGGAAACCGTTTCTTCAGGACAAGAAAATCCACCCAGTTGCCAGTTTGTTAGGCACACCTCGCGTAAACTAATGCAGATTAAGATAACTGTCCTGCAGTAAATTCTGCCTCCATGAAGGTTCTAATGTTTCAGGGAGGTGTTGATTCATCTCTATGATCATTCTGGAAGCTGCAGTTTGTGGTGCTGTTGAACTGTATGGTGTTATACAGGGAGGTGTTACTGTTATTTAGCCTGCCCTCATTAATATAAATGGGGTCGACAAAAATCAGACCCAAACTGCATTATTACAATAAAGGTCTGTCAAACTTTAGAAAAAACTGTAAGTTAAATGTCACCGTATTCGACACATTATCTTCCAATTATCACACGAGCTGAAACGAAGAAAAACACCTCCTGAAGAGTTCAGTTTCCTAAACGGGGCCTGACGTGTTAACGTCCTCTGCAGCTACCTGCTGACAGGTAGACAGGGCAGCTGACACCGAGATGAAGATAAACCGTGGCCAGCTGATCGTGCTGATCGTCCAGTCTCGACAATTTCCTCCGCTTGTGTTAATTACCCCGCTGTCGGAGCGTGCGAGGTGCCGTTAACCTCGTCTCTTAACGAGCCACGCTTCTCTAGCGTCATCAGTGTTAATTGGCCGCTCTTTATTGGCGAGACCATGTACCGTATGGGGCACTCTCTCCCAAAAAGCTGCAGTTTCAGATGCATGAAAATGAAGGTCAGGCGGTAAGTGGAGAGGAGAGTACGAAGAGAAATTAAAAAGGTATCAGTGAGGAGCCATGGCCGAACGTTGGCAGCGAGGTGGCCGACGGTTCACAGAGGTAATTCTTATTTCTAGTGTATTTTTATTCCTGTACAGGTGAATCTTAAGTTTTATTTTAAAACTGTGGTTACAAAATGTTTCCTGTTAAGAAGGAGTACATTTTAACGACTTCATTACCCAGAAACACTGTGGGGTGAGTAAACTAAATGCCCTTTTCTCAGTTGGAGTGTGTACGTGTTGGGGGGGAGTGAAGGTAATGGAGGTGGCGACAGCAGCGTGAAACTAGAAAGAGATTTTTGGATTTTAGTTTGGATTTTTCACTTCCTGTGTGGAGATTGCCCAACAGAGAGAAAACTGAATTTAATTTGGAGAAAATCTGAAGCAGCTCTGCATATGTGTGTGTGTGTGTGTGTGTGTGTGTGTGTGTGTGTGTGTGTGTGTGTGTGTGTGTGTGTGTGTGTGTGTGGAGGATGATCTGACTGCTGCACACACTTGTTGGTTCGGAGCCCACAGAAACTGGCAGAGTAAAGCTGTGATTACAGGCAGCAGGAAATTATACGCTGAACTGTGTTCGACACTCAGTTTGTCAACAGCTCAAATCACGGTAAACCATCTGTGTTGGATTTGATGCGTTAAATTTCCACCCAGTAAATGAAACCGTTCATTCAGAGATGTTTGCATGTACAAGAACGACACCCTCTGTCTTTAGAGCCTCGATTCGAGTGAGAAAAAACTCCCAAAAAAACCCTGTTAACGGGGGGGAAATGGAAAAAACCTCAGGAAGAGGAGGGATCCCTCTGTTGAGTATAAAAACAGGTTGATGAAGGCATGGCCGATGATTTTGAAGATCACGATCTGCTCTCATTTTTAAATGTCACACTGGGCGAACTGGTTTTGAGCAGGAGAGCTGGTCCACAGCTTTAGTAACTGGTGCTGTCCATTCATCATTTATCAGGCTTTTGTGTACTGTTACTTTGCCAGAACTGTGGCTCAGAACTGTGGTTGGAGGCCTCTGGTTCCAAGCTAATGTAGTCTGGCTCATAACGGTCACATAGCCGGTAGTGCTAACAAGCCTTCACAGACAGCAGCAGAGAGATCCCGTCGTACATGAACAAGAGGTTTATTTCTCTTCTGGTCCTGAGCCTCTCTAGACCAGTAAGACTGAGAGGGTCACGAGTGGCTTAGTTAAAATAAACGTTACTTTTAAATGTTGCCGATTTCTTCAATAGCCCTTTTAATTCAAAGTACAACTTCCCCGTCCTAGTGAGTAGAGGCACTTCAGCATACAACTTGAGTCACTTTACTTAGTTTTCATTTTGTGAATTTAAATTGAACTTTATTTGGAAATCTTGCTCTGATATACAGTACCTTGTTTTGCTGGAGAGGTGTTTCTCTACAATGGAGGTGGCTTTGCGGTGCAAAGTTAGAATGAACCACAGTCAGAATGGCCACGATAATGAGAATAAGGTGCGACTTACGGTCAGCTCGCAGGAAGTTGTTGAGGAGCTGGAACAGCGGGAAGCTGTCCCAGGAGTCGACAGGCTGGACCTGCAGCGCGGCGTCCATGTCGGCTCTGTACAGAGACAGAAAGGTCTCGGCGTGTTCAGCCATCAGCTCCGGCCACCACGAGAAAGCCTGAGAACAACAACAGAGACGTGACAAAACAATATCAGAGAAACAAAGTCTTAGAAAGAAACAGGAAGCGGTCTTTGTCAGGTGACATTATAAAGTCAGCATAGGGAGGAGGTCGGGGTCGATGGATGGGACAACAAAACCTTGGACTTTAACACAGAAGACTGACAGTCAACATCGGTTTCTTTTAACCACGGTTGTTCCCTTACCTTAACCAAGTGGTTATTACTGTAACCATGACAAAAAAGGGTCCCCTAACCTTAACAGAGTCGTAACCCAAATCATGATCTGTCCCTAAACCTACATAAGTTGTTTTTGTGCCTAACCCTAACCACCACATGATGTTGTCCTGCTGATATGGCGTCAGATCAGAAAACACTTAAATGTGTTGTTCTAAAGGCCGTGGTCGTTTCATTTGGAGGACTTCTTAGATGCTTCACAGGTCTCTGGGGGTCCAGTTTGAAGCCGGGCCTTTGGGTTTATTGCTCACCACCATCTTTACTTAGTTCCCAGGGCCCACTGAAGTTAGTCAACTTCGCCTTCTATTGTGTTATTGCTCATCATCGTGGTGTTTAAATGTGAAAACACTAAATCATTCACTGTTTTAGGTAGATTTAGACCTGTGGCACTCTTTCCATTTCTTAATCATTCGTTTTTATCGAACTCCAAGGGATGCTCAGTGGCTTCAAAATGTTCTTGTATCCATCCCCTGACTTCGTGCTCCTCATTTACAGGTGTATTTATACTACAATCAAATAAAACCCATTGACTACACACAGGCAATCTCCATTTAACTAATTAAGAGACTAAAACTAAAACCGAATGGCTGCACCAGTGATGATTTCAGTGTGTCCTATTCAACCCTTGTGGAAACATTTTGCACTTTATACATTTAATGAATTAAAAAGGGTCTTTTTCTGTTGATCCCTGTCAAAAAAGCCACATTAGATCTACTTTGATTCAGTGTCTAATTTGTTATAAAAGGTCTTCATGAACAAAACATCCCGATCTGATTAACACAGACGACCTGTTAAAAGCCGCAGCAATCTAAATAAATGGAGGCAGATGCGAGATATCTTTACTTGCTTAGACTGTTAGCTGCTTTTAAGGAGAAAAGGAAGCCCAGAGGTGCTGCTGCATCGAGGCTGTGTGGCTCTCCAGTGGACAGAGGTCAGCCTGCTCAGGTGACCGCCGCTATTGACAGCTAAAGGACATCCGAGAGAAAAGTGCAACCAGCCTTGAATCACACGCTGATGGACTGAGGGTTGGTATTTGTGTACAGAAAGAAGAGGCTGAGATGTAAGATGGAGTAAAAGGGAAATGACACGGCAGCAGCTCGCACTCGTGGCCTTGCAGGACGACTCATCCTTTCAAAACACGCATATTCAGTTTCCTGTTACTGACAACAAACAGCGTTAAACCAGCCAGATGGTTCTTCAACAGTTACAACTCTTTCTTCTCAAGACATCAATTTAAATAACAGCCGATTGTAAATAAATGCTGCTATCACTCCATCAAGACGGGACGGCAGCAGAGTGTTCAAGGAGAAGAGAGACAGATGATGAGATGCAATGACAAGAGGATGATTAGAAGAACAGCTAAAAGTAGAAAACAGATGAATGGAAGAAGAAACTCACTGGACTTTGTGTTATTTTACTCTTGACAGAAGAACGGACAGAGATGTATTTATTTATTCAGACCTGTCAGTGCCAGATTGCCATAATGAAACTATAACCATGTTGTCATTTGTGTCTGCGAGATGAAAATCTCTTTTGCTTAAAAACTAATTCTATTTATGGTTGTTTTAAAGAGACACGCTATCCTTTAGCTCCAATGAAGAGGTTTTCTTTGTTAGACTATCCGCAGTCTGACTTCTAATCAGAAATTATATTGTTATTATTGGGACTTAAATGGGATTATGTTTATATTCTTTTACTGACAGTCAATTTGTGGAACACAAGTTTTTATTTAAGTAAAAAAATAAAAGGTAGTGGCCCTCAGGCTGCTGTTGGCTGACCTCTGATTTAAAGAGGACGTGCCAGTGTTTTTTCATGTTTTAGCCCATTAGCTACAAAATACACGTTTTAATTCATTACTGAGCATTTTGCATCAGTTTTTAGAGTGATTTCCTTCCACAGACGCATTTAGTCACACTGCTTTCGTGTTGTGTAACTGTGGTTGCATCCAGGGAGGGTTTTAAAAACTTTAAGTTTAAGGAATTTATTTTAAAAGAAGAAACACCTGAATACACCCTTTCTGGACAACATGGCAGCAAACTGTCAAAACCGGGATGACAGAGATGGCTTGATTAATAGTTCCTGACTGCATTACAACAAGAAGACAACACAACTTTGACAAAAAAAAAAAATGGTGTCAATTAAATTTTAAGGATTAGTTATCTGCAAGTTTAAAGTCTCCGCAAGTTGATTTACATGACAAAGAACTGAAGTGACTGCGTAGGTAGCAAAACACAAAAAATGATCTTAAAAACTAATAATAGAAAACAATTTGGACTTTTTCTGTCCAGTTTGAGTTTGTTGCTGCCATCTGCAGTTTTAGTTTTACTACTAACTCAGACATGAAAGCAAATATGAAGCATTTTCTTTGCTCTTTGTCCTCACTTCTCATTCACAAACAACCTGAATTTGATGAAACCTCTTCTTAAAGGAGGTATTTTTGTTACCATTCAGTGATAAAATCCTTTGAACGGTCAGCTGAACAGCACCAGAATCACAGATCAATGAAAAGAGAAAGAAAGAACACTTTTATTTTCACAGCCTTTCTTTAATGATTACCTTATTGATCCTGTTTGACTCGTAGATCCCGTTTCTTGTCTTTGTGTTGTGTTTGTTATTTACTGCTGCAGTGACCTTACTGCGTGCTTGCTAAGGAAAAGCCCTCGATAAGAGCAGAGAGGTGATTTACAGTCTATATTCTCAATCAAACCGTAAACTGTGTGTTGATATCTAGTTTCCTCCTCTTTCATCACCAATTCTTTTCTCCGTCCATAAATGTGTTTATTCATTCTTACTATGTCATGTCAACCTGTAAACAACCTGTTCTTTATTGGCCTCAGACTTCCTTCACCAGAATATCCTGTTCCTACATGAAACGGCTCTAAAATATAAACTGAACTGGATATCTGAGGTTCATGAAGAAGGGTTTTAATTATCACACTGACCCAGCTGCACTTTTAGGACTAAAATAAATATGTAGCTCCTTGCAATGATTTCTGTCTGAGCTTTGAAACAATTGAAGAGATTGAAGAGTAATCTTAACTCAAGGTCTGCTTCCTAACTTTCATCTCTTTTCATCTCTTCCATCCACATCTGGCTCTGTAAAAGGCCGGAAATACTTCTTTTCCCACCAACATGGAACGGATTCAGTTCTGGTTCGTGCACCTAATTTTGAACCGCTCGGAGCATTTTGACCAAAAATAAATTGGAACCAGTTAAGCAGAAAAATAGCAGGTTTTCCTCGACCTGAAGAGCGAACCGTGACGTGGGTGTGTCCTATTCTACAGGTTGGAAAGAGAGGATGGAGAAGGCAACAATGGTCTCTGGCCTACTGTGGTAACAGTCTTCTACGTCTTCTTATCATTAATAGTTGGTCCAAAACCAAACAAATCCAGTCCAAACTGGTTCCACTTTTCAGCTGCGGGTTCCCTTCCACTTATTTTTCATGCTAAAACGGCAGCTTACAGATCAGTGGTGAGAACAAAGTGGAGTGCAACATCTGGCGGTTCAACGCTTGGTTTGATCAGACCTCCATCCCCACATCAGAGTGCAGAGCAGGTGGAGCATCGAGGGCAGAACATCGCCCAAAAACTAAATGTCCAACAACGATGATTAAAACACCAAAAAAAAACACACGCTGAAATGGCTGCATGTGTTGGATTTTTCATCCTGACGTTTCAGCAGTAATAAGTGTACTTTTAATTGGAATAGTTGTTTAACACATAATCTAACAAA
The DNA here is from genome assembly GCA_002120245.1 of Maccullochella peelii. Classification (NCBI taxonomy): domain Eukaryota; kingdom Metazoa; phylum Chordata; class Actinopteri; order Centrarchiformes; family Percichthyidae; genus Maccullochella; species Maccullochella peelii. The sequence goes on from LKNJ01001421.1 coordinate 31,361, forward strand.
TAGGAAAATGACAACAATTGGTCCATTTTTGATGCAGTTCTGTGTTTAAAATCCAACTTCATTTATGCCGAGAAATGTTTGTTTTTCCCAGGAAAAACTGACATATTAAACTCAGAATTCAGTCTCTTCAGGAATTATGTTTTTTCAGTAAGGAAGAAACACATTAATACACACAACAAAGGGAACAAAAAAGACAGTTGGCAGTGACACATGGAGAACAGGGTCTGATGAGGCTCTGGATCCAACAAAACCAGCAGCGATACAACAAAAACACAAACATGAGCGGAGGAAGACCGAAACATTCCCACAACAAACTTACCTCTCTTCCCTTCCCACGGTGGAATACAGAAAAGAGAGACAGAAGGACAGACAGTCAGATAAATAATCACAACATGTGTTTTGATATTAACAAGGCGCCTCCCTCCACTCAAACATGTGTTTTGCTTATTGTTCCTTCACCTGGATGTTTGAGCTTCACTGTGCACAGTTTGTTTTCACATTCATCTGCTGAAGTTTCTCTGAGCTCACCTTAAACCTGAGTTTAACACCTGGACGTACCTGCAGAACCTGCAGGAGCCAACCTGAAAACCTCCGGCGCACATAAACTGACACTTTTCATTGAAGCAGGAGACATTTTTTGTGTCCAGCTGGAAATGAACAATATACAATAATAATTTGCATATTCAAAGATTTTAGATTTTTCAGTGAGGAAGAAGAGAAAAAGTTATTGTAAGAATTTTAAAGTTAAGTCGTGTCAGACACAAATAAGTTTCCAAGCAGAGTATTAAAACACGCCCGGAGGGGATCCACGTGGTCCGAGCTGGACCGAAACACCGGCTCTTCACTTTGACATCATCGCAATGAACCACTGACAACAACACGTTGAGGACGTTGTTGGCGCCGACGGTAACCGAGTAAACAATTATGCTTCATCTCTAAATTTAAGCTGTGACAGCTTGTGGCGGCGCTCTGACAAAAAGACTCTAATTTGTATTAACATCACATCTGAAGCTCAGAGCAGAGATTCACCGGTCGCCATGGCAGCGGCAGAGCCTGTTATTAATAGCTCAGAAACAGATGCCTGAGCGCCACACTGCCACTTAGGGCCGATCAAACCGCCACGTCTCGGCACCTATGATTGATCAGTTTTGCACCGTGGCGTATGAGCGCCGCGTGCATATGGGCCGTGGGCGTTGTTTTCATCGTGCCTCCGCCGCAGATGTTAATGCAGCGCCGCCACTTGTCATCTGCCACTTTAGCGTGAGCGCTGCCAACAAAGGCAAAGGAGGGAAATGGACAGTGCTGCGAAAAGTGATCAAGAACGTTAATGAAGCGATCGCGTCACTTGCGGCGGTGTCTTTGCCACTGTCACTCAAACGAGACGGAGAAGAAGACTGAGATTCTGTCATATAAAAGTTATTCCACCGCCATTACTCTGCAAATATTTACTTTTATTGGATTAATGATTTAGTTCAGGGGCCAGGTTGGCCTCCTTTCACGAGTTGTTAAAAACATATATTATAGATAATTGCTGGGGGAAAAAAATCACGTTAACATGAAGGGATGGAGGTGTCTCCTGCAGTGAAGCTGTTGTAGTGGAAGTTAAGAGCAGTTGTTAACCTCTTCTTTGCCTCCTCCATCTAATTTGTTCTGGAGCTGATCCTCCCTCTCCGTACACATCACGCTGCTCTGCGTGTTCAGTGAAGCTGCTTCAGATTCAACTCCACAGAGAAAAAAAGATCTGTTGTCCACCTGTCTTGTCTCTAAGAAACACTTTGGTGAAATAAAATTGCCTGTGATGCTGCGATTTTGCAGCGCTGCCAAAACATGAAATGATTACTCAAAAATAAAAGAAAGAGAAAATTCAAAATGAGGGAAAAAAGGAAAATAATTTGCGTGTCAGATTTGACGAGCTGTAAACACGTTGGGGGGGGGGGTGAAGATGATGATCTCAAGTTTTTAAACTTTTCAGCTCGAGCTCATGTTAAACTGTTTCTACAATATTAATGATTAATCAGATATCATAATGATCTTAGATACAGTAATTTGATTTTCAGTCAATTGTTTCGTCGTTTGAATCTGCAGTTGCTGTCTGCAGTTTTTGTTTTTGATAAAAACAGAACAATGTTAGAGAAACAAGTCACAGTTTTGATGAATCTATCTGTCATATCAATAAAGCGAAGGCTCTGTGAGGATTTGATGCTTTTTTCTGTTTTGTATCATTATAAACTGAATGAACTCAGAATCACTTTGGACTCTGGGAACTAAAGATGGACAAATACGAGCGCAAAGCAAATGGTCATTATTTTTGTCATTTTACGGACTCAGTGATTCATTCATTAATTAAAACCAAAATAACGAAAATATAACGTGCTACATCTCCATCTGTAATAACTTGAACTAAATGACAAAAAAGCTCATTCTTCAGGTTTGGGCACCTTTAAGAAATGTTTAAATGCTTAAATGTTTAGCGAAACATTTTCTTTGGAAGTAGCGTGCGTAGCTTTCTGGGTTTGGGTCTAAAACAGTAAACCAAAATCAGAAAACCACCTGACTATGCCGGACAGTAAGACCACATACAGGAGCAGTCCTCATGCAGAGCCTTGAGCTGAGTGAGAGCTGAGAGTCAGGCAGAGCTGTCCTGGAACAAACTGTAGAGATTAGAAACTAAATAAAATACCTCGGAGTGATGTTCGTCGTTCTGCTGCAGGACTTCGATGCAGAGCTCTCCCAGGCGCATCATGTCCTCTAGCCTTTTCTCCGGAGCTGCCTGAGCATCCACTGAAGGTCCGAACACACAAATAAAAAAATACGGAATCAAAACTCAGGAAAGTTTATGCACATACATTTAAACATGACTGCATTTCCCATGAACCTCAGCAGATTGGTTGCCGCACCATTAAACCACATCGTTCGCCACCAAATGCTGCTGATCCTCAGAGGACGAACCCTTTAGATTTTAATGATCACGTGAACGTCCTCTAGCGCCACCCTCAGGACAAACAACAACAACTGTCTGTCCAACATATTCCTATTGTGGCTGTAATGAACACTGCGGCCTCTAGGAAACGCTACACATGCTGGTCAGAGCGCATAATCATTAAATAATTAAATGTATTTTATATTGTCAAGAAAATAAAGTTTGAGGCTTTATCTTCAATGTGAACGAGTGCATGTTTCCAGCAACTAACTTTATCTTTCGGTCTTTAATGTGGAGTGAAGGCCTGTAACGGCGAGCGCCAGCATGGATGTTTTGTCTCCAGTAGAAGAAGTAGGAGGTAACGCGACATTAAAAAAATTGGATTCCGGCAGCCGTCTGTTTAAAATTTCTAGGGTTTCCTCCCAACCACATTTACGCAAATGTGCCTAAAAACATGAGAATGGAAACGCACCTACTGAAACACTGACTGACTGAGTGATGTAGAGTCGTGTAGTGAGAGAACTGAACACTAAACTGTGAACTCTCACCCTTGATTTTAGCGTATTCGATCAGCTGACTGTAGTTGATTCCAGCCGCCTTTTCCAGACACTTCTGCATCAGTTTCTTCATCTCCTCTGGAGGAACAGGCGTGGTGATGTCCTTCATCAAAACCTGGAACAACACAAACAACGACCACACCTCAGTGAAGCTCAGGGAAACACAGCCGTAGTTATGACGCGTCTCAGAGAACGACGTCACTCCTAACTGGCCAAAAACTCTCAGAGGGACACAAGATCCTTCTTTCTTTTAGGCCTGGGAGTAAAAGCATTTTATCAACCTAACTTAGGACAGAGGTGTCAAACCTGTTAGGAGCTGCAGGAGATGATGTTCAGACACAAGTGCACGGTCTGTGGGAGGAGGCGTCAACTGATCTCCATGAGCTTATTAAAAAATTATGTTTTGGCACAAATGTAATAATTCTTTTGATGGATCTGCGGGATGCAACAGGGAGCGTAACAGAACTGCACAGTGACAGGAAATGTAGCCACAGTGATAATTTGGGTTTGTCACAAACTACAATTTCTGCTAAAATAAATTAAACATTAAACTTAAGTACATTTACTCAAGTATTATACTAAAGTATAGTAGTACTTGTACTGCCAATTTATGGTACTTTATACTTTGACTCCACTACATTTCAAAGGGTAAATATTTTTGACAGCTATAGTTACTTTGATTTTACACGCAAAACATGTGATCAGCTTATAAAATATTATGCATTATTATAGATTAAAGGCCCCACACGCCCAAGAATGTTATATTGTGACTCGTCTCCAACTAACGAAGAGCTCCTGCAGACCTGAAGAAGACTTTTTTTCTTGTTGTACAAGATAATAATCTATAATCTAACAAACTATAATCTAAGATTGAAAAAATAATCATCTTTCAGGACCTTTGGAGCTCCATAATTTTGGGAGTACTTTGTATATTTTGCTGGTAATAGTTTAATAGTTTTACTCAAGGAGAATTTTAATGCAGATTTTAATTTGTAACAGAGTATGTTTACATTGTGGTATTCCTAAAGATCTGAATACGTCTTCCACCACTAGGGTCACAGCCCCGTTTGCACCATCGCTCTGTGTGCAATATTGCACACTTCCTGAAGGATGTGGTGCTAATAGAAGCGTTGTGATTGGATAGGGCTGTCACGCAGCTCAATTTAAAAGTTTGAATTGTGTATAGACTTATCGTTTAGTCCATGCTGCTTGCTTGTGCCTAATGCAAATTAATTACTCGTAAATATCATGATGAGATTTAAGCTATTTATACATTTCTGTATCTTATTATTGCACACACAACCTAAATAGCTCAGTTACCCATTATTTACCTCTACACACGATATGAAATACATGAAAGAGTTGCTGTTTTCTGCATTTCTTATTGTTCAAATGTTTAATATAAAACTGTCAGAGAACAAACACACGTCTTCATAATTTCTACTTTGTGGCTCTGAGTGTCATAAAAAACTTTCTCTTAAGAGTAATTCTTCACCTTGCTGAAAGTAAAGTAAATGTAAGAACTTTTATAAGTGTTTTTAGTCTGTACAGGAAGTCTGAACAAACTGTCTGAAATGCAGAAGTATTTAAATGTGTCCCTGTACCCGTTCCTGCAGGGAGAGCGTTGCCTTCAGGGCCCCATCTGGTCGTCCAAAGGGAAAGCAGTACCTGCAGATGCAAAACGTGGGCGGTCGTCACATTTAGAAACAATCTCAAGGACAACCGAATGAAGAAGAATAGGAAGATGGAAGCAGCAGCAGAAAGACGTCAGTCCGCGTCAACAGATGGCTGCCTCCTTTCATCTAATTACACTGACGAGGGAAGCTGTTCTCACCTCCAGCTCCGTCTGAGCGCAGACGAGGCGGTTCAGGGAGGTTTCACTTTGCTAATTGACAAGCGAACAGAACTAAATAAACAAAGGCACGCGGCCACGCAGGTCAGTCATTTATTGGACAAAAACCTACAGGCAGATGTTCTGTTCCTTCACACCGATAAAAACACAAAAAACAAAACAAAAGTGGGCTTTTTAAAATATTATCAAGCGGGACTTTGTTTGAAGATTCAGTTCATACTTAAAGTAAAGTCACGAGTTCATGATGTTCATTTAAATGAAAAGTGAAAATCCATTAAAGAGCAGCATATGTTGAAAAGGCCTGAATTGTTTTTGATGAATGTGGTGTGTTTCAAAAGGAGCGCAACATATGTGATATATGAACATTCATGATATATAAATTAATTTAAGTGACATTTATGAAAACATTTCAGGAGAATTAAGTCATTAAACTACAGCTTCACAAATGGTCGCAATAGTTTACTCTTATTTGCTGCATAATATTTAAGTAATTGGGGTGTTTTTCAGCTGAGTGTCTGACTAAAGCCAAAACCGTCTCCGTCCACACGAGCGTTTTTCACCGTTTCATAAACAATGTTGACTGTTTGCAGGCTGAGGCTTTACCCATCCACCCCGACCTCCTCTCTGCAGCACTACAAGAACATGACTACCTCGGCTCCTCAGACAAGAGTCATAATTCTGGTCTCTTTACACGATAGTGTTCAGTTTGGGTTTGACCCTTTCTTGTCTCATCATGCCAACATGTCCCCGTTGCACAAACCCAGATCCATAAGGAAATAATACTGGCCTGCATGGAGCTCTAACCTCAACCCCGTCCAACACCTTTAGGTTGAACTGAAACACTGACTGTGAGCGAGACCTGATCACCCAACATCAGTGTTGGACCTCACCAAGTCTCTTGTGTCTGAACGGGAGCAAATCTCTGCAGCAGGTTCAACATCTGATGGAAAGACTAAAACCAGGAGAGCGGAGACTGTGGCCCGAGACTGTCCTCCCCAAAAATACATCCCTATAGGTCGTCTAGGCAGCAGCTTATTACGACCCATATTTACGTTTGTATGTACGGCGACCTCTAGTGGCCGTGGTAATTATGACGGGAGCAAAGGTGGAAGTCCGGTGAGGTGGCATAAAGAGCGACGTAGGGAGGAGGTCTAAGGTAGTTATTTTAACCCAGGTTTATTTAAGCCACGATCTTTGCCTAAACCTAACAAAACTGCAACCATTCACAACGTTAACCACGTGTTTATTATTGTTACCATGACGACGAAGGTCCGGTAAGCCTGTATATGTCATTTTGGGAGTCATAACTCCTGCCCCCGGTAGGGGGCGCTAATTTAGGAAACGCTCCTGTGGGTCGACGAACAATTAACTTGTAAAACCAAAACGTGATTAGGTGATCTTTGGATAATCTCCTCCCTGTGTAGGAACCAATAATCATAATCATTAAGAGGCAGTAAAGAAGATCAGCTGCAGCTGAAATGTAAAACCTTAAGTGAATCTTTAGAGGCTTTAATCTAAACTAAACTGTGGAAATCCTGCTCTTGTCTGGGGGGACATTAGCATAATCCCAGCATTGTCCCGGCCATTGTTGACCAGCATTAGCCTCTTGTTGAGGTGAGTTAGTAATGACTCCCGCTGATCGACCCCCCTCCCCCTGCCCCGGCCCTTAACCGGCCCCTCCTCTCCTCTCAGGGGCCAGATGGAGGACCCCCTCTCAGGCGTGAAGGGTTTAAAGAGCCGGGCTCCGGGACAGTTAATGGCACAGGTCCATTCAGACGAGTGTTGCTCAAGGTCTCGGGGCTGTCGCTTTCACACCGCGCTCACAATGTGTTCACACGGCGGCGGCGGCGCTGAATAGCAGCACGCAGATGCAGGGAGGTCTCATCAGCCGCCATCCACGCATGTCCTGCACCTGTTGTGTGCTGCTGATGGGGCTAAAAATACCCAGGCTGCCCGGGTCCATTATGATGGAGTTAAAAGCAGCATACCGGTGGTTTTCTTCTAAATGGCTCCCTTTTACATCACAGCTGAGCATTTAGCAAAAACATGCTGATGTGTTTTAGAGGTTAAGATGTATTGCCATCGTCTCCTGTTCATTTCAATATGCGAGTCTGTTACCAGGCTCAAAGCTTGCTTGAGATGTGTAATCCATTACAGTCTAAAAGGGTCACTGAATCCAAATTACAACAAACTAAACAAACTAAACCCCAACATATTCTAACGTTTCACTCCTCTGTACTTGACAAAGAGCCCATGTGAGGTGGTAATTTGTCCTTTTATTGATAATAATAATAGTATTTTTTTTTTTTTTTTAGAGTTGCAACTATCTCTGGCTCACGTACAGATCTTTTTTTCCCTGTTCATTAATAAGTATTATCCCTGACAAATAGAACTGCAACGATTAGTCAATCGACAGAAAACGAATCTGCAACTATTTCGATAGTCGACTAATCGTTTAAGTTATTTTTTTAAGCAGATGTTCCAAAAATGTGTTTGTTCCAGGTTTTCAGATGTGAAAATGTGCCACTTTTCTTGGTCTTGCATCATAATAAATTTAAATACTTTTGGGTTTTGGCTATTGGTCGGACACATCGAGACATTTGATGAGGTCATCTCATACTGTGATGGGCTTTTTTTTTTTTTTACTGTTTTCTAATGTTTTATAGACCAAACGATGAATCAATAACAATAATCATTAGACGCAGCCCTACTGACAAATGAACTGATCAAATAAAAAGACAAACGCATGAGGATATTGACTACGTTTACATGCACATTAGTCTCCTGGCTTTAAGTCTCATCCCGGTTTTGATAATCTTGGGGATATGACCTTTACATGACAAACCTGGTTATTCATATCTCTGTTCACATTACTTTAACATCATCCACACTGCTGGATAATAAACATTATTTCTTTTTTATTACTAAAGTCAGCATTTAAACCATCATAACATTATCAATAATCGTATCTTTTTGGAACTTGAGTTGACGACACACCGGCCAAACATGACAGAGAATGAAAAACCTGGATACGGTGTTTAAACGCCACAGTATCAAAGTTTGTGTCAGACTACTCTGTAGCTGATCCAGGTTTCTGATTCTGGGATATGATGTTTAAATGTGCAAAATCACAACCAGGATACTGTTGCAGGTGCACTCAGTGTCTCTGGAAGAAGAGAGGGAGATGTTGCTGTTCATTTTACACAAATAAAACAAATAAATCCGAAACTATCTGCACAGACAGATAAAACCAGACAACAGGTCTGTAGTTGAATGTATGTGAACTTTTAGAAGTCTACCTGTTGATTTCCGTACAGTACAGAAGTGAATGAAAACCGCTGGCTTACACAAGACCTTTGTTGTTGGAAGATGTTCGTACCTGAAATGCGTGATCTGGTTCTCCAGCAGAGTCATGATGCGACTCCTGATGGCCTCAAAGTGCTCCTTCTCCTGCGCGGTCACCGTCCCCATCCCATCAGGCCTGACGAGACAGAAAGATCAGACACAGGGATGCAGTCAGCCGACTCTCACCTTGGCTACAGATCATGGGCTGAAGGCACAAAGTAGTCCAGGAGGACCAGCTAATGACGGGAATGTGATGTTATGATACAGTGAAAACCGCTAATCAGACGCTTATGTGGATCATAAAGCTTGGGACAGAATCATTCCTGCACAATGATGTCCGCTTACAGTGCTCATTTTGGGTCTTTTCATACATGACAACATATTTTCTTTCCTCCCATGATGCTTTGCTGGCGGTAACCTGTCTGCTTCTGGCTGGCTACCTGAGGCTGCTGCTGCTGCGTGCACGTTGAAATCATGGCGGGAAAAAGGAAGCCATTTTCTCTCAGTAAAGATCCAAGTCTCCTCGAAGCCGAAAACAAACGAGCCAACGAGGTGCAGCAGCGAAACTTTGTGTTCGTCAGGCTGCAAGTTGTCCGTTTCATTACTTAATATTAATATACATACATATACAAATGTCATTTAGATGGTAATCTGCACGAGAAATAAAAAGAAAAGAAATTCGGTTCTAATCATCATAATGATCCGCTTATAGTGATCAACTTGACCAGGACAGATGTGGTGGAGGACCCTGTATATATATATAATGTTCACACAGTAATTCCACAGCACTAATTCCATTAGTTCAACGTCAGTCAGCACTGGGTCTATTTTTACTCGCAACTCTGACGCATGAAATGCACCTGCGCATGTATATTAACCTCTGAGTGAAACGCTTCTGTTGGAAACACAGACACAAAATAAAGACACGTTGAAGAGTTGCATACAGTATTAAAATAAGTACAGACACAAAGTATCTGTTACTACATCGTTCAGAAATGAGCTGTTCGCAATATCCTGTAAAAGACAAAAGATGTTGGCCAAACACCTCTAAACAATATTGAAATGCATTGTGGGGGAGCCACTTTGAAACTGTAGCTCCTGAAGCTACGAGCTAGTCCTCGGTGGCAGTAGTTAATCTCCAGCAACACTTCACATTTGCGCTTTTTGCATCAAGTGTTACACAAAGCAATTTATCAAAGACACAACAAAACAAGTTCATTTAGCTGTCAGAGAGTCTGCAGTGCAGCTCAATGCACACATTCATTACATCACGTTACACAATAGCCAATCAAAGTTAAGTTTTAATTTCCCTCTCTCTCTCTTTCTGTGTTGAGCTGGTTAAATGACTTTAAAACTTCAATATCATAAAATGAATTGAAGACTGTACAGTATGTGAATGATGTGATGTGGGTTTGTTTTAAAAGCGTTACGGCTGTTTTTGTCTGACTGGTTGGCCCCGCCTGAAGTAGGAGGTCAGCAGATTGGGGAGGTGAAGGATGCCGGCTCCAACACCAGCTCCCACCCTGCTGACCGGCTCTGCAGAGCTGGCTGTGGGTCTCGTCCTCTCTCTGCTCTGCACCGTCAAACCAGCCAGCTGCTTGATTCTCTCCTGAATCAGAAGATGGGGAGGCGAAGCTGACGAACCTGCACAGAACCTGTCGGGTTCTTTTCAACAGCTCTTTGGTACAAACAAAGCGAACAGAGTCGGACTTGCTGAGAGCCGTTCTTTTTATCGTTGTGCCCAAAATTTCACCGCCTGCCCTAAATCCACTCAACTTTATATGAAGCGGCCAGTCACAGTGTTGCATGAAATGCATTCAAGGCAACTTTATTTACATAATCTCATACAGAAAGTAAATTCAAAGTAGTAAACTCACTGACAAAGCAGAGGGATGAAATACAATGATGTAAAGTTTGTGGAAAAAAATAGCGTGATAGTGGACAGGTTGCCACCTCTACTACCCGACCGCTACTGGGAGATGAAGCTGAACTAGAAGCATCGCTACTCCCCAACTCTGCTGAAATGTGCTGAAGAACAGACTGCTCAAAGGTGCTCTGCTTCCTGTGGATGTTTGAACTGTATGACAAAAACGTGGAACAACTGGAACACGATGCTGAGAAATTAGCTTCTACTTTGCCGTCTTTTTGTTTGCTGTTAAGCTGCAAACATTAAAACCAACTTTCCTGCAGATGTTTTTCTTAGAAGCCTACGAGGAAATGGAGGGATCATATCCCTTTGAGCTGTTGGAGGGCTTTTAATGTGAAACATTGAGTTTCATTAACAGTAGCTTAACAGTGATGGAAAAAACAGAAATGACTGAGGTGAATTTGTAAATGAGAACAGCTTTTCTGAAACACAGAAAATATGTATTTATTTTGTATATAGCTAAAATATACTTTACTATACTTTCTATTAAATAAAGGGCCGGTTCTCTCTTCAGTTGAGGTAAACAAAAGCCTTTTCCACTATTTGAGAATTTGAAACTCTGGAGACTGTATGTTTGATACAGAAACCCTCTTCATGAAGACGTCCTCACTTCTATACGTAAGAACCCTGCACCAGATAAGGGTCCTAAACATCACCCGCAGAGACGAAGTCAGTGCAGGAATCTTCATTTGTTTTTCCCATATGAAGATAAAATGTGAAGCCTTCACAGAAAACAAGCTCAAGCTGCTTTTCTGTCTCTGGCTTCTTTCTCGCTCTGACTGGAGTCTGACTGGCTTGTTTTCACCAAACTGAGAAAGCAGCTAAACTCTCCACACTGACCTCAAAGTCAACCAATCAAACAGAGAGCTGCTCAGGCTCCTCTTCCTCCTCTACAACTCATCTGGCCGGCAGGAGGAGAGTCGACAAAGAAAAAACTGTTAGTTGAGCGCTTCATTAATGTTTGTAAAGCTTTCATTCCCTTCTTGCCTTCCTCTGAATAGGCACTCTGGCAAAAAAGGGAAAAAAATGCAATCAGTACCCAGAGCGACCAGCCTTGACTTTGTGGGCTTTCTCTGTGCAGCTGAAAGAGAAGAGCACCCTCTCCAAACGGCACTTGCGGTCGCTGGAGGGAAGAAGCGAGGAGGTTGTCTGTTAATGAGTTGTTCTTATAAAAGCCTTCGCTGGTTCAGCCCCTGACCGCCGCGCCTCGAGTACCAACAACTCTGCTGAGCTCCTCGTGGCGTGTTGCTGACTCTCCAAAGTCGAAAATAAAAACGTGACGAGAAAGGAGAAGCAGCAGAAAGTCTGATGCTCTGCAGAGAGACGAGGAGACTGAACCGCCACCGATTAACTTCCTGTGAATTATAATCCTGAAGATAATGCGATATTTAACCAGGAAGGTGAATCAGTGAGAATAAAATGTTACGGGGGGAATTCTGACCAAGCACAGAGAAAATACATGACGGAAGTAATGAACTAATAATGCAGCCGTAAACGACATTTATCTATATGTATGTTATGCATGTAATGCTACAGTATTGTGTCGTGTAAGAATAGAAGTTTTAACGTAACTAAAGATAAAATAACACAATAACACTTAAGTTACTTAAAATAAAAATAAAATTACATAAAATCAAATATTAAATCAAATATAGTAAATTAAGTAAAATGTAATTATATAAAAAATGCCAAAAATATAAACTACAATACATGAAATTGCATGTAGAAGATATGAAATTAAATAAATTATATAAAATTGTATCAAAATATAAAAAAATATATAATACTATTGCATAAAACAAAACAAATTAAAATATAAAATAAACAGAAAAAATATGTCAAATTATGTTATTTACAGAATATAAAAATAACCAAAAGATAAACAAAATGTATATTACATTTTATACTACAAATATGAAGATAAATAATAAAACACTAAATAATATAAAATTACATAAAATAAAATGAAATATAAAATAATAATAATAACAACATAAAGCTATATAAAATAAAATGACAAATTAAAACTAAATAAAAAATGAAACAAGTTTAAATAAAATATAAAATTAAATATGATCATTTACATAAAACTGAACTCCATAAAATGCTTCGAAAACAAAAACACAATTCAGTTTTCAGACAAAAAGGACTATTTCTTCAGACTGGCGATGAGGTGCAGCATGACAACAGGAAGTGGTCCTGTATTGTGTGGGAACGTCAGCGCCTCTCTTCAGCTCCACTCTACTCAGTTTGTTCTGTAATGAGAGGCAGCTTTCTCTGCACAACAGCACTTGTTAGCACAACTTCTAAACCCTGTTGTTCCCCAAATCTGTCAATTCATTACCACCCCACCCCCCCAATATCACACCCTCCTCCACTTCCCACAACCCCTATTTAACAAGCACCCGTCACTCCTGAGGGAACAGAAAGCGGAGTTGTTGGGAGGAGCGTGTGCTCTCACTCATGTAAAGGCAAGAAAAGCCGGCTTTCATGTTGAAGCAGCCGAGGGCCTCGCTGCGCTGTGGGCCCCTGCACGGACTAATGAAGACGTGAGGTCTGCAGTCAGAGCGAGGTCTTCGGTGGACGGATGAAGAGATGGGGGGATGGATGGCCTGAGGCTCCAAGCCCTTAGACTTAATGCCAGCTGTCCTGTAATCCAAGTTCACCTTCCTCAAACAATCAGTTTTGGTTTCCGTGTGCAGCAAAGTGGCAGGAAATGAAACTGATCAGTTTGGCAGCTCTCTCTGGGTTCAGTGATAAAGAGGTGGAGCTGATCTTTCACTATTTATAGAGCTAAAATATCACTTGTGAGTGGCTTTTAAAATTCTTAGAGATGAAGAATTCTGCAACACTAAAGTTCAATGTATTACATATTCAGTGCGACAACATTCCTCCTGCCTGTGCAGGTGTATAAAGACGACTTCTTTATTTAAAATGAATCTTAAAATGATTTTAATGACTTTTCTCCCTCTCCTATGAAAAATTAAGAAACTTGATTTTCAGATTGAAAAGACTTTTATACACAAACAAGCATCTTAAAACATTTACCAAACACCATTTAGACGTTAACCCCGTCACCTGTGATATTAGGTCCTTCACTTTACATTTAAATGGTTATAATGACTAGAAATGCAGAGTGGTCATAATGTATTTGCCCTCAGGGTTGACTGTCAAGGTTGTTCAGGAGCTGCTGGGAAAGCATACACCTTTCGCCTTAATGTGCTGCTTTACACAATCAACCTGCGCAGTGTTAGGTCACAACGCACTCCAACTTTTTCCAACAAAATATTTAGCAATTTAAAACAAAATTCCCATGCCTGACTGACAGGAGAAGTCATTTTTCCCAATCATATGAAAACTCCAGAAAGGAGAATGAGACTAAAACACAGAAAGATCTCTTATTGATGGGGTGAAGCTGAAATATTTTTCTCTGATCGTCACAAAAAGCTCATCAAGAGCTTCCAAACGATATGTGAACCTCATTCTCCCCTCAAATGTCACTCACACCCTCCACTTCCTCTGAATTGAATTACGGCAGAAAACAAATCGGACGAGGAACAAGTTGGCAGGAAGCCAGATGCAAAACGTAGCGAGCGCGTACAAAACACATCACAGCGTGGTGTCTGGTTTGGTAGCTCTCCTCACGGCGCCATTAAATCCAGTCAGATGTGTGTTCATGCTTGGGCTCACACGGCGGAGTGGGGAGCGATGCGACAGCTTGTCGGGGTGCAGACACATTGTTGCTGCTAAATGAAGCGAGCGCGTTGGAGGCGAGGCTGCTGTCAGCGCTGTTCCGGGGCCGAGGGGGGCCGAGGAGAGGAGGAGGGGGGTCCTGTAGACTCAGGTTTGCGTGTTTACACTCGATGGGGCTCAAGTGTAAATGATAAGTACCAGATCCGCCCGCGGGATCCACCAAAGCCCTCTGGCTGTTTGGTTCTGATGTCAGTTGACAAGAGTTGAGCTCGCTGAGCGGCGTGGCAGGGCATCGGGGGTGGACGCCACTTCACCTTAAGAGGTGTGGAAAGGAGATTAAGCTGAGTGGCAGGTGATCAGGTGTGTCAACTTCCTCCTCCCCCCATCACCTCTCCGGAGATGTTGTTGTGTGAAAGGTTGGGGGAGGTAAAAGCTCCTGTCACATCCTGCGTCAGTGCGGCGTAGACGGCTCGGCGAGGAGAAGATCGGACGTGACAGGTGAGAGAGGTAGGCGAGCGGACCCCTCCCGGCTCTGGTAATGCTCCTTTAACCCCGATCCCAGTTCAAACGCACCCGTCTCATCAGACCCACACAGACCAGTACAAGACGAATCAAAGTGTCACAGCTCCTCCACCTGCTCAGCTTGAGTTGTTCCATCAAATCCTGCAGCGCAAAACACTTAACGATCAATACAGCAGGCCACATTCACACTTATCTTTTCAAGTGTCTCATGTCCAGATAAACTCACTTTCGTTTACATTACAGAGTAATTCAGTGTCACTTCAGCTGCCATTATCACAGGGGACAGGCACTGAAGGTGGATACTTCCACAGGCCGCTCACTAATGTAGTTACACTTGGGAGGCGTAAAGATTTAGCAGCTTGGAGAGACGTGCATTTTCTCAAAATGTGGATAAATTGTGTCTCAAACCACCTTGGGCGAAATGGTTTCAACAGTCAGATCTCCAACGCTCCCTGGTTGCATTTACACACTGCTTTTTTTGATATCTGATTGCTTTCCGGACATGTGAGCTTGTGGCCCTTTTCGCCACTCTGCCATCTTTATACACCAGGCCTGATGGGCTCCGCCTGGCTTGTCCCTTCTCACCGATTCTGTTTGTGATTTTCATGGACAGGATCTCAAGGTGTCCGGGTGTGGTTCTGTTGGCTTCATTCAGACCATGACCTTCACTGCACTGGGGCGAAGTGGATGGGATGAGAGTAGTCTGAGGCCGGGTTGGGAGTGATTTAAGGGAGTTCAAGTATCTCAGGGTCTTCTTCATGAGTGAGGGTAAAATCGCCAGGCGGATTAGTGAGGCGTCAGCAGTAAAGTGGGCGTTGTACCGGACCGTTAAGAAGGAGCTGAGCTGCGAGGCAAAGCTTTTGATTTACCCATCGATATACGTTCCAACCCTCACCTATGATCATGAACTAGTGAGAGAAAGAATGAGATTGCGGTTTCAAGCAGCTGAAATTAGTTTTCTCAATAAGGTGGCTGGGCTCAGCCTTAGAGATAAGGTAAGGAGCTCAGACAGAGGGAGGGAGCTCGGAGTAAGCGAGAGAAACCAGAAAGGGAACGTTACAGTTTTCCTTTTGCTAATATTCACTATTCAGGAAATACTGATACAAAATAAAGATAAGACAGCGTGCAGTGTACAGTCATTAAAACCAGCAAAGCACATAAATACGCTGCAAACGTGTTTTCAATCTGCTGCAAAACATAAAACATGTTTGTAAAACTACGCTAAACAAATATAAAATGTGTTAAAAAAACAGTTTGAACTCTGAACATCGTGAAAAGAAAAAACGCCTCATCTCAGACTCAGAATAAGTGATAATTCATAAAACAGAAAAAGGAGCTGAAGAAGTGTTGAAACATAAGTGAGCAGAAGTAGAAAAATTACAGTTGTGGATAAAATCTTTCATCACACAAACAAAACCTAACATCATTTTTTTAAACCTGTGAGTAGACTGTGGAAAAAGTGTGCTGTAAGAAAAAGAATTAGGGATGATAACCTCTTTTAGGTGTCATAAAAATTGACAATGACCACTGAACTTAGTAGACCACAAAGGGTTAAAAGTCTCTCCAGCAAACCTTGAAAATCTGATCATCTGTGGGAGGCTTTCACGTATCAGACAAATATTTACATCTTCAACCAAGGTCCAGCATGTTTCTCTGAGTCAGTATAGACTCTGAATGTATCGCCTTGAAGTCCTCTCTGTTGATCATTCTGTGGCGTCTCTTTGTCCTCTCCGCCTCCCGACGTAGTTTCATCTCTTCGAGCAGCCCACCAGGGAAAACTTGAGTTCTGTAATTAAGTTGTTTTTTTTTTTTTCCACCTCCGAGCCTGCCAGCCATCCAAAACCTCTTTTTCCCATCCACACCCACTCAGGCAGCTCCATAAGCCCTGAATGGGCATCAATTATTCAAATTAGAGCTCCAACTGACAAAAAGCCAATTCCAGAAACCCCTCTCCTCCCCCAATTTATATCTGGCGATTTGCTGCAGAAGCTAATCATTACGCTTTCTAATTGACTAAATGAGTCGACAAAGAGAGAAAGCACAGATATCAGTAATTACCAGGGAGTCAAGCAGGGGATGCCGGGGGTGAAGTGGAGAACTGAACTGCTGGAGTGACGCTGATGCCAACAAGTGGCTAAAAGGCACTGCTGCTGCTCATATCTGGGAAGTTTACTGGCGATCAGCGGAGGCCTAAAAGGTGACCAAAGCTGAGCTGCCCGCCCTTAAGAGACTGTTCTTTCAAGAAACTCAGTTGATTCAGCAAATGCCCCGAAAACGTTGAAATCTGTTTACGTTGAAAAGACGAAGCCCTCTAGCGGCCGTAGGATGTTATGACTCTTTTCCATCAGGAGCAAAGAAGGAAAGCGAGTGATATTATTAAACGTGCCACAAAGTCCGCAAAGGGAGGAGGTCGGGGCGGATGGATGGGTCAACAAAACGTCAGATTTTAACACGGGAGCTTGCTGCACATCTTCAATTTCCGACTGACAGTCAATGTGGGTTTCTTTTTGTCCCAGACAGCGATCGTTCCCTAACCATAACCAAGTAGTTATTAATGCAACCATGATGACGAAGGTCAATCTTAACAAAGTAGTAACTTTACCTCAAACCAGTGTTTCCCCTACCTTAACCAAGTAGTTATTTTAACCCATGGGTTTTCCAAGTCTGACAGTGTGCCTCTCCAACACCTCCCCGTCATCACCTCCCGACAACTTGAGCCCTATATTTGTTTACTCTTTGGCAAATTGGCACCATTTAAAAGTATGCTGAATTAGCTATTAGCATTTCCTCTTTGCAATGAACCCATGGACGTACAGACAACTTTCACTGGATTACTTTGATCCTGAAGAAAACTTTAAAACGAGCAAATTCTACAATATAACAAGTGTCTTTTTTCCCTATGATTTCTAAGCGGATTTATGGACATTTAACAGCGATGGACATCCGATATAATGATATCCTCGGAAAGTGTTCGGTCACAAGTACTGGCAGTCTGAAGTTTTCACCGTCAAGTCAGTGAGAGATGAAAAGTGCAATGAGATGAGACTTCAAATCCTCAATTATTGCCATGAATATGTCCAATGCTGAGATCTTGAACCTGTAATCAACATCTGAGTATTTATCTGAACGAATCTGAAACAAAATTCACTCACTGGCTTTTAGCTCCATAGCTACATTTCCCAGTCTTCATCTGCAGACGGAGCAAAGCGAAGAAAGTGTGGATTTATGCTATAAATCTAAATTGTATCCAATTTATTGGCATATTGACCCATTTTGTTTTATTATTACCAACTACTTCTTTACACTCATACTGCTTTCAATTCTTGATGATCTTCCAAACAAAGACTCTCTGGAAGTCTGCACAAAGTGCACTTATGCCCCCCTTCGCTTCAACTTGATGAAATGTGGTTTTGGACAGCACTCGACAGTCCAGACTTCACGATTATGTGCCACAAATGGAAGTCTGTAAGTGTGTGGAAGTTTGGGACATTTGGATTCAGCCTCTGTGTGGCTGAAAAAGAGCATCTGTGCTCAGTGAAGACGTACAGAATAAATATGAAAGGTCTAATTACAGTCTGTTCACAGGGCTGTTCTGAGATAGCTGCTGCTTTATACATAAAGCAAATCTACACATTGTTAATTTTCAAAACGTTATGTTATAACTGATTAAGTAAAGTAAAGGGAACTCTTTATTCTGCAAATAGCTACATGGTATTTTATTCTGAAGGGAAATGAAATAGCATCATTACTCTCAGGATGTACTTCCTGTTGAAGCAATGACAGTGAAGGTTCAAGTTAAAGTGTAATGTGATATGAGCGGTTTGGTTTGATAGGATGGTGAGAAAGGTGGGATTGTTGAAAAGTTTGTGATGACTTCATTAGTTGGTCACCACTGAAGAAGCTCCAGGAAGCTCATGCATGGGCACTTTAATAGTCTTTAATTTGAATATTATGCAAAACCAAAGCGCTAAACTGGAGGATCCCTGCAGGGATGGACAGGAACTTTACCCCTGCACCACCTGCGTACCACGGCTATTGTTATCATGAGCTCCCCTGTGATTCCTGAGACCGATTTTAACGAGTCAGTGTCGGCTGGTGTACCTGTTTCCGTGGACGTGGGAGGCACAGAAGGCGTAGCTGTAGTGCAGCAGCGTGGGGTCGACCAGCGCGTTGTTCTCCGAATAATCCATCAGATCCTTCAGGTAGCTCAGGTGACGGTGGCAGCCTCGAACGCCGTAACGAGCGCAGTACTCATCCAGGACGAACACCTGACCCGGACTGAACCAGCCCTGAAGACAAAACACACACACACACACCAGACCTGTCACACTATATGTAACAACAAAAGCAGTGTAAAGTCCTACTAGCGCCCCCTAGAGGCTGCAGTCTTCATTACAGCCCCAATATGAAAGTGTTGGATGCAAAAACTGGTGATTGACATGTTTAAAATTTATTGTAACAAATGGCCTGCAATTATTTCCACCCAGTCTTTTGTTTTAGAGCAGCCATTTAATCTTCGACCCAGGCTGTAACATCGGACCATAGAAATTAGCTTTTAATTTCACATTTAAACATTTAGCAAGCTGAACCTAACTCAGCAACTTGTCAACATGAACTGATTATCAGTGGTGTTTAAAGAGAAACAATGCCACCTACAGGTGAAAGGTTGGCAAAGGGAATATAGGAGCAAATGTCTTACGCCACCCCAGACAATTAATACAATAAGGTGCAGGTTGTAGCTGGAAGACGCCGTTGAGCAACAGTTCTCAACCGCAAGCAACCGCAACAAAGAAACAAATGTAAAGAAAGGACCGTTTTAGAGACAAGAACAAGATTAACAAGATTGCACACAAAACAGAAAAATAAAACCAAAAAACTTTTTTGAAACTCTGGGAAAACTGGTTCAGCATCACTTAAGACTAAATCTGACTTAGTCTGCGATAGTAAACTCCAAAGAGTTTCCTGTCAGAAGAGACCAGCATTGTGACTGTAATGAAAAAGACCAGGCAGGCATTTTCTCTTAGGCGTGTCAATTTTGGGGTGTGCGGACTGAAAAGGGGGTGTGAGTTAAGGAGTAAGACGCCATCGTATCATCAAATGGTCATAGGACCAGTAAAGCAGCCTGGCATTTTGGAGGAAAACCCAGCTCCGTGGTAAACGTGAGCAGCAGTTCGTTACAAATGCCACTGACGGCAGAACAACTGTCCTGAAAGATAACCGAGCCTCCTCCCTCACAGCCTCCTGTTACCATGGGAGACGTAAACAGGCTCGAGCCAACACCGGTCACCTTTTGGCTCCACAAACTCAATAAAAATCTTCGATACTTTACCACAATTAAACAGAGAAGTGTAAAAGGTTAACCTCTCAACTATTAATTCTCTGCTGGAGTAAAAAAAAAAAAAACCCAGAAAGGTGTGGAGTGACTTGGAACATCCTGAGATGTTCATTAGTTCACTCATCCTGCACGTAATCACTAAATTAGGCATGAAACTTACAACGCTAATTAAGATTCCTCACGGAAGGAACATTAACAAATTAGCACCTCCACCGAGCTGACGCCACACACACACACACACACACACACACACACACACACCTCCGCCCGGTGACAGGCCACTCAGGAGAGAAGACAAATCATTTTACCTTCAGAGCAGTTTATTTCTGTTGTAGATTCTCCAGTAAAATGACACCAAATACATATTTTAATGAAATTAAAGATTTCCTGTTGACAAATTCGAGCATATTAAATTGTAAAGTGAAGCTGCTTCTTTATTCTAACCAAACTGTTTTGGAAAAGTCTTTTTGGGGGCACAAAAAACTCTCCCATCCTAAAAATCAAGATTATATTTGAAGTAAAAATGACTGATTCATAACTTTAAATGCTAAACAGACTATAAGATAACTTGTCAGAGGAGGAGGAGTCACAGTTTTCAATCACTCTGGCATGAAACATGTCAGACTCTCTTATTCTTATCTCGATGCTTCTGGAATTCACATTTAAGGATAATTCTTTTCACATTTAAATTAATCAGCGAATAAATGAAGGTATGTCTGCGCAGGAATTAAGTTTTAACCAAACTGGTAGAAGCACAAACCAGTGAGTCTGTTTTGCGCTGACATTCACAAGTCACTGATGGTAACTGCTGATCATTAAATCATTAAAAAAAAAAAAAAAGAATTAAAATGAGAAAGTATAAAACTTTTGGGGGGATATTTCAGCTGTTCTGTATCGAAACACAAGAACACTGATATGTGACAGTTCTGCAAAACCCTGCATTATGTTTTTAAAACGTGCACATTGCAACTATGGGACGCGAGACACGACGCAAACTCTGGTCTCCTGCGTGTAGCCTACGTCAGATAGCGTTGGAGGCGTACCTTATAAGACTTTTCAAATATGCGTCATTTCTGTTACCAAGTAAAGTGGAACTGTCAACACCAATTTCATCATTTGACAAATGAGAAAATGCTAAATGGACTTTTCAACCTTAACGGTTCCCAAAGTGCTTTACAGATTGGTCTCATTCACCCACCGATGGCGACGGCGCTGCCATGCAAGGTGCTGGTCTCCATCGGGAGCAACTTAGGGTTCAGTGTCTTGACCAAGGACACTTCAACATGTGGACAGGAGGAGACGGGGACCGAACCAGCCAACCCTGGGATAAATGGACGACTACCTCCTGAGCCACAGCCGCCCCTAAAATTCACGTTACGTCTGGTTTGCTGTCTCGTCAGAACAACAGCACTTCTGTAACTGTATCAAAGATCATTTAAGGACTTGAAATTAGACAACATTATTTCCAGTATTTTATTTAGACTCTTGCTGACATGCTGCTTCCTGTCGGGGTTAACTGGACCTGGCAGATTCCTCCTCTGCAGGCCTTTTAGTGTCTCCCCTCCTCCTCCCCCTCTGCCCCCTTCCCCACAGTCTTCAGTTTGTTTGTCGTTTCCTTCAGTTTCTTTCTTCATTTTCTGTCCGTCTGTGAGCTCGAGCTATTAATATCACACCACAGAGAGAGAGAGGGGCCCGTCGACGGGCGTGAAGCGACAAGATGTTCCTCTCTGACAAACAGATGGCGAACTCCAGTCTTGGCGCTGACCGCTCAATTAGCGGCTAACGAGCCGACTGCCTCGTTAGCTCCGTCAGCCGCGGCTGCACGTCTCCGTGTCAGAGCGCCAGCGTCCGCCGCCTCTCTCTGAGGGATGACACGACCCCCCAAAAGAAAGTGAAAGCGGCGTGTGGCGCCGAAGCAACGAACACCTCGGCTTGTCCCTCTTCACTTGACTACAGACGCATGACAGGAAGCTGAGAGTAAAATGCTGAAAGAATCAGTTTTTGGTCCAGACAGTCAGAGAGTCGTCACTTAGTCATACAGATTTACAAGACATACAAAGTACTAGATGTTCTATTTTCAAGAGCATGGAGGCAACTAATTAATCCAAAAATATCTGGAAATATAAAAATATCAGTGAAATCTAAAAAAAAAACAAAAAACTGTTCTGTCTGCAAGTCAAAGGACAATGTTGGGGCCCAAACCACAAGTCTGTTGAACTGTTAATAACCTGATTTTATAAGAAACTATCAACTGTTTTTTGTCTGGACCGCCGCAAAGCTGGGCCAGCCCAATAAACCAAAAGTCTGTCCCTGACTTCCTGAGTGAGTGATGAAGTAAGTGTTGGAGATTGGCTGTTGCTCTTTCAAAATGAATAGGGACGAACAGAACCTCATTTAGGTCCTCAGGAGGTTTTTAAGCTTTGTTTATGCTCACGTGAGACACTGTGGCGCGAGCCTCCGCCAAGCCCACAGGAAGTGTGCCAGGCTTTGAAGCCAGTTTGACATAGAGGCCAAACCTTGTAACTACAACTTCCGGGTCCATCTCATGATGCACACTGGCCCCAAAAGCCTTTTTCCCACAGAGGCGTTTATGCTCAACGCGCTATCCGTTGCAGTATTCTTCAAAATGCCAGGGGTGTACAAACCAGACATTCTGTAAAGACGCAAGAAGTCAACGAGTGTTACAGGAAGAACGCCGTAGACCAAACATGGCTGCACGCTCTGCTATACAGCTCCTCAATGGCGAGGAAGAATTGTAATAAACTGTAAACTCGTATCTGTTCGTGGACACACTTTATCAGTTTATCCCTGTAAAGAAAGAAGTCAAGTATTCGAAACAAGTCCATTCTAATGAAACAAAGGTTAAATATCCTGTAAAGAATCCTGTTTTTGAAGCCTTTCAAACTAAATGGCCGGCTTTTAAAAAGGATTATTTGCTTACATCGGTTATTTGTGGCCGTCATGTTCTCAGTTGTATTGAAATGAACTAACGTCATGTTCTTCAGATGCCCGTTTGAACTTTGGTATTCAACAAAGTGAGAAGAAGAAAAATCTGAGAAGGGAATAATCAAACTTTGGTTGCTCACAACCCAAACACACGTGTGGCATGTGAAACAAGTAAATGTGGCTTTGTTTTAAAGGGTCACAGGCCAAATAGTTGAGTAATGATTAACCGAGTAATGATCCAAAAGGATAAACTAAGCAGAAGTTACTGTTCATCTCAGAACATTTGGTTTCCGTTCAACCAGAACAAAATGTCTCATTTGTGAACAAGTCATCTGTGAGCTGACAAAGTGAGCTTAATACAAATCTTTGGGATTTAATGTTTATCACAGTTAAAAAACAAACTGCAGCTTTTAGGTTTATATCACTGCCATGGGGGAGTTCATGTAAGTGGTGCCTTGTGTGTGTTTGTTAGCACAATATCTTAAAATGTTAGTGAGAGATCTGGTTACACGTTCAGTCACACGTGGATTAAATGACAACTTGATGACTCAGTGAAGAGTTGAAGCCTCTTTTACTTCTTTCTATTTATTTCTTTATTTTTACGGCAGCGTTTCCAGCATCGTCAAACAGCAGACAGGCACAGTTCGACACCAGCTGGTGAAGAAAGTGGAGCATCTAGCAGCTAAAGAGGCAGATGTGTTTCTCAGGAGTTGGTGGAGACCAAACCAGAGCTAAAAGGAGATCTACAGGATCTGTAGGTAGACAAATGCTGTGTTCAGACCATAGAGTGTATATAAAGATGGACGACATGACAGCTCCCCTAAAGTGAAGCCAAAACATCTGGATCGCCCCCTGGTGGCTGGCTGCAGTATAGGTCATAAACCCCGCCCCCTCCATGTTAGCAGATGGGACATGGGCCAAACTGAAACATCAAAGTACACTTCAAATAAAATGTTCCCAAAGATGGTTTCTGTCATTTTAGGTTGTTCTTATCACACTGATGTTTGTTCAAGTGTTCATTTTATTGATCAGTTTGGTTTTAATTAGTTATTTGATGCTATAAAAAGCGGTGTGATGTCATGATTGACAACTGTGAGTGTGCTGTGATTGGTTCGGGCGGGTGTATTGGAGGGACCTCCATATGTCACCAGCGCAAGATGGCAGCGCCCTTATCCAGGGTTTTTTTGTTTTTGGATTCATTTTTGTACAGAGGGAGGAAGAGGAGACGCGTCGTCCATCTTTACATTCAGACATCAGCACTGCGTGAAAAAAATGCAGCCTCCTCATTCATTTCAATCTAACAAATGTTGCAGCCAATAAACACCTGCGAGCACAGATTCCTAGTAAATTACTTTGTAATGTGAACAGATATTGATAATCATGGAGGTTGTGGATAAAATAATTGTCAGTCTGATAATTTTCTAGAGTTGTAAAATCCTCTCATAGTATTATTAACCTCTGCGCAGTGTTTTGGCATCTCATAAACCTTCAAACTCAAGGATTGTGATACTCAGACTGGACTTCCTGGATCATATTTCACCTGAAACAACATGCCCACACCAAAGCAGCCCCTGGCATGTTAAAACTAAGGGTCTGAACAGCACATTAGGCAGAATTCATTTTGGGTCGAAATGTTGTCTTTTGGTTAATTAAATGTCCACGTTGTGAGATACGAAGACTGCTTTTCTATCTTTTTCTTAATTTAGGTGCCAATTACTTCAAAGTTCTTACAAGAAAGTAATTCTATATTATGGTTTTGGATGAAGCGAATTCATTAAGAACGTCCTTTTTCTGAGTGTACCCACCTACATGGATGAAACTGGGTCCAAAAAAACCATTTCAGCTGGATCTCAACGCTCCACGAGCAGCTTCAAGCCTTCAATCATCAGTGGGAACTGCACTGATCCCGTTAGCAGGACTCTGGGCCCCCAGATACAAACCAAATTTCTGCCTAATTACTGTTGTTGTTGTTGGGTTCAACTCTTTGTGAATAAAATATGACCCCGTCTATGACATGAATCCAAGCCACTTCTCAACAGATGTCCCCCACGCCGAGGCACTGGCCTTTTCTCAGAGTGTCTGGTGAAAAGGGGCTCAGGCTGGAACACAAAGCCCTCGAGTTTTCACAAAAGGCTGAGTAGAGGGAGCTGCAGGGACGGCGTGAATGGATCGGTCTAATTGCAGAGCTGGAAGGAGTCCTGGCGAGGCAGGTAAGAGAAATCTTAAAAGAAGCACAGATGTCACTCTGGTGTAACATCTCCTCGTTCTGCTGCTTTTAAAAGACAACGCAGCACATGACTCCTCAAGATCTGTCTTAGACCTGGTCTACATTCTGTTATATAGGACCTTTACACCCTGACAGGCCTGGCATTATGGTGTAAACTAGGAATACTTGGATTTTTGGTGAATTTTGGTATTAAAAAGTAAAAGAGAAAAACTGAATATTGCCATTAACCTTTGGTATTATTTGGAGGATTTAAAAATATGTGCTGCCTTTTAAACATACTGGTATTTTTGCATGTTTTAGCCCATTTGCCAACAACCATAAACCTCCAGCACACATATACTCTTATACTGTATACTCACTGCTACAGACACAAATTGTGATCAGTAATTAACATGCAGATTGTTTTTGAACTGAAAATGACCGCTGCCTGGAAAATGTTAAAATTCAAAATGAATAAGAGGAATATTTTACATAATTTGTAAAAAAAATGGGCTAAAACGTGCAAAAACACAGGTGTATGTCCATTGGCTGTAAATTAAAAAAGGCTGGTTTTCAAAAGCTTAACACCTTCTTGGCCCTAAAAACAATTGTTTTGATGTTTTCCAGGTCAGGATTTCGACCACACCACGCCACTGAGACTGTTCTTGTTGAGGTCTTTAATGACATGAATTTACAGGGTTCATGCAGCTTTTTAAAGAGTAAAATTCAAGCACTTTCAAGGTACCTAGACCAAAAATTTCTAGACTCGCAAAGCCTTTAATTGTTA
>LKNJ01001421.1:62450-96470 GCA_002120245.1 Maccullochella peelii
CTCAGAGGAAGGAGATACACACAAAACTATTCACTGTTGGTTTGAGTCTTTTCCTTGGATTTTCATAAATATAAAGAATATAGATTATCACTTACACTTTGAGTGGAATGACTGACTAATGAAGTATTTTTACACAGCAGTACAGATAATTGGCCGTGCAGCGCCTGGAGCAGCAGACGATAACAAGGCTTCGGGGTCAGCGACAGAAGAATCAACAGAAAAAAGGAAAAATAAAAGCAGCAGAAGAGGCGCAGGGCGGCCCGGGCTGAGCAAATCTGGGTTCATTTCCAGTCCTTTCAGGCTTTCCTGTTAATGGCCCCGCCAAATGAAAAGCCTAACACTCTCCTTTCTGCCTTTATTGAGGGTGAGTACATTTTGGGATGGGAAGTTTCTGAGTGTGACACATGGCCCCACAAAAGACCAAGGCTCGCTGAAGAATGCCGGCGCCGTTTCCACGCCTGCGACGCCCGCGGCCTCGTGTCCGAGACGAGCATTAGCGATCGTTTTTTTTATTAACGCTGCCATTTTGTTTTTATGTGGACGCAGAGAAGCCCGCAAGGACTCTCAGACATTTGTGTTTCACCCTCCCCCCCCTCCCTCATTTCTTTGTCGCTTTTGTCCGAAAGAAAAAAAAAAGACAGCAAAAGTGAAATCTTCACAATCAACTTCCAATCGACGCTCCGCTCCTTTTCTTCCCATCTCCTTTTCTTCTGACTCCGGCTGCCCTTTGGCTCCCGTGGCCTGCTTTCCCTCTGTCTAATTCCAATGTAGGTCATTTTACATTCGTTACCTCCAAAACACGGGATTGTCCTTAATGTAATTTGGAGAAAAGACAGGGAGTGAAGGAGGCGACTCTAAAGAAAACGAGACAAAGAGATATAGATTAGTGCTGATAATAAGAGGAGGGGGTGAGAGGAGGGGGGAGTATTGATTGGGGGACAGACAGCGGAGGAGTGATGTTGATCCGTGTCGAGTCCAACTTTCAGCTATTAGCTGCGGGGGGGCTAAAGGGGGGTTGTGTGTGAATGAGTGTGTGTGACAGAAAATATGGATGATGTCCCTGCTCCTGGCACAGATGGTGTGTTTGGTCCAGACTTTGTATTTTACAAACAGCTTCTCATCAGTGTGAGAAACAGTTTGAATGTACAAAAACGCAGACTATAAAATCAATTTCCTGAAAATGTAAACTGGAATTATAGTTCTGCAAAGAAGCATCTCTGCTGAGTGTTACGGTAACTGAAAGCACCGCACGCCTCCCTCTTAAGCAAGCCGATTGGTTGATCCAACTTCCTGTTGAAAAGCTGTTTCGGAGCAGGGAGAAAAAACACACAAACAATTTTTACCCAAAGCCGAACAACGAATTCAGACGAGATGCTGGATGGAGAGAGAACTTTATCAGAGTTCCTGATAAGCTGAGCTGTGACCTCTGACCTCAAACCTGCTCGACGGGATTTTTACACCATGCTCACTTATGTTTCAGACAGTTTCTATGTGATGATCGTACCTTTGTACAGAACTTGCAACCACATCTCATGGCCTTCAAAGTGCACCTGGAGTTAAAATTGTAGTTAAACTGCTGTTCACAAGAACAAGAAAGAACTTTCATCTACAAATAGTTAAAATAATCTTAATGACGACGACAGGCGACTATCAGAATCATTAAACTACACACACTGCACGGTTTCGTCTCCAACACCAACTGAACCAGACCCGATCAGATCAGAGACGCCCAGATTAATCTGTTATCAGTCCAGCAATCATAATGTGTGTGTGTGTGTGTGTCCATGCATTAAAGAGGAGCTCCACCGATTTTACACATCAAAGGGTTTCCAGGTGTTGGGGAGTTCTACTGCATATGTGGAAAAAAGTTGTATAAAGACTTTTGTGTCTCCAGAGTCGAGCTGTGTGAGGTCTGATAAATGTCCTCAAGTGATGTCACTTGAGTCGGCGTCGGTCGGGGATGAAGACTACAAGTTTGAAGATGGAAACAATCTGTTGGTGTGGAGTTAGAAAGAAGTGAGCTGACCCTCGGCAGCCCGCTGCTCAGCTCTGCTGCAGGCTACAGGCTCCAGGCTACGTTAGCCGCTAACTAGCATAACACACCCAAATGTCCAAACTAAACTGTGAGCGGTTAAGTTGCATTGTGGGTAATGTAGGCGCCAGGTTTTGACGAGGAAGAAGAATGCTTTGAATAAAAAAGACGATATCTCTGGTTCTGCTGCATCGATTCTTTTTTAATTTAACTGTCCGTCGTCTTCAGTCCAAATGTTCTAGAAGCGGCACGCTAAATCCATGTAGTGATAAAATGTCATTTTCAGCTGCATGTGGTTTGTATACGTCTATATCTTGGTATCATATTTACAACATGTGTGAGGATGTTGAGGTGTGTGTGTGTGGTGAGGTGGGAGGGTGGGGGTAGTTTTCTGCGCTCAATCTCTCCATACCCATCTTGTCTGGGCTCCATTGGTATCGTCACGGCAACAGTCACATCTATGTGACATCCTGCTCTGAGAGGTGGTGGCGGCCGCTGATGGCAGGTTATTGATGCAGACGAAGAGGAGGAGGAGGAGGAGGCCGGAGAGCGTTTCAGTTTCAGGTGCACCAGGCTGAGAGATGTGACTTGATCTGCCTGTCGGAGCGTGGCGGCAGCGGCGGAGATGATGTCAGGGCGGGCAGAGATGAAGATGCAGACAGACAAGGCCATCAGTCTCAGTCTGGCTGAGCGAGGCTTCTCGTAACGCAGAGCGCAAAAACAATCTCAACTCGGGGAAAAAGTTTGAGATAAGCACACGAACGCATCACCAGCTATTCTGCTGCGTTTGAGGGCGCCGCTGAAACCCCGGGAGGTTAAGACAAACGGACAGTTTGGACGTCTCTCCTCAGGATTGTCCTCGTTGTCAAACTGACCACCTGCTTCTTCAAAAAACACAACTGACAGGTGTAAACATCCCTGAAAAACAACTTCAGGGGCGAGTCCTGACCCCCAACAGGCCCGTCTGTTCATACTGAAGACGGAAGTCACAGTCTGTGTGAGAAAAGTGGATTTCAGATCAAAGGCCGAGCCAAACGTCCCCACAGCCTCCGATGATTTCCACCTGTTTGGACTTTGTTTGAACGCTGGTCCATTTGAGTCTTGTTTATGTGAGCTGCTGGCTGCAGTGAACAGGCAAGGGGGTGACAGGAAGTGATGTCTGCTGGAGTTTCTTTAGCAAACTCGCACTCTTCTGTTTGTCCTTTTCTTCAGAGTTTTCACTTCAGAGCCGAGAATGTCACAAAGGCCAGCTGCTGAAATCTGCTCACAACGCAGTAACATTCCTCCTGAAACCACATCAAGATAAAGGCCTGCTTTTGTTTTATGGAATTTATTTTTTCTTCTTCTTTTTGCTCAATAATCTGCTTTTCTTTTCTTCCGCTGTTGCTTTTCATCTCTTACTCTAACTGAGCTTCCTTTTATTCCTCAAGTCATTTCTTCTAACCTGAAAACTTCATTGAAGAAACAGAATTTACAGAACATCAGGTTTTTTTCAGTCTTTTCTGGGATGTGATCCCTCTGTTCTCATGACCACAGCAGCTGTCAAGGCGGAGCATAAATTACTTTTAGTTAGCGTACGCGTGTTTAGCATCGTTACATGCCAAACATTTAATTAAATGTTATTTATATAGCGCCAAATCATAACAGAAGTTATCTCAGGGCACTTTTTACATAGAGCAGGTCTAGACCGACTCTTTATATTTACAGAGACCCAACAATGCCCACCATGAGCAGCACTAGGCGACAGTGGCAAGAAACAGGCAGAAACCTCGAGCAGAACCAGAACCAGGCTCTGGGTTGGCGGTCATCTTCCCCGGTTGGACATTTACACTAACATGATAAAAAGCTACCCTACACACATACTGTATATTAAAGAACATCTTAGCACCAGGCTGAAAAGCAGCGTCTTCCCTCCCTGGTTGAAAGATTTGAGTCTGTTTCACCCACTGACTGTTATCACTGGTTGGTGTGGGCAGCCCTCTGTTGCACCAGTAAACTCACCCAACAGTGATGTCACGGTGTACTGACACACTTATTTTTAAGATTTTCGACTGCTGTTAAATTGCTCTTTAACATATGCTAACACATACAATGCTAATGTTGGCGTGTTGGCATGCTAACAGCATGTAGTGGATTATATTGTTAAAAACTAATGATTTGGGACGCAGCCTTTAGTGCAACACACACGCAGCCAATGTGTGAATAAGTTTCTGTGACTTTAAGCTTTTTTTGTTGAGCATTCATGTTGGACAGCAGCATATTGTAGCATTAAACATGTTATAATGCAACAAAAATATCAAATAAAATAAAATAGGCAACATCAAACCATGTATGAGTGATGGACTTTCTCATCCTGCCCGTCTTGGTGTTGGATTAAAATGTATTCAAGCACAATTGCTGTGTGTGTGTGTGTGTGTGTGTGTGTGTGTGTGTCTACTGCAAGAACAAAATAAAAACCTGCTTCAGTTTGAGAACATTGTTGGACATCAGCTCTTAAACAAGAGGATCAACAAGAGCTGATCCCTGACAACAGAAGCTGAGGATTTACAGAGCGGGATCCATTCAGCAGAGTGACAGCAGTTGGTGTGTGTACGTCTCCGACATGACTTCCATGTGTACAGCTTCATTATTGGCTCTCACACGCCGGTCGATGAAACCCGACGCCGCTGCCTGCTCGCCCTTTGCGCTCTGAGATGCGTCCAAAGACACGAGGCTGAAAAAAACAGTCCTGAAGTGGAGACAAGTTAAAGAGGGATGTTGCGTCTCTGCTCTCATTGTCTCACCTGCTCAGTACGAGTTAGAAACCTTCAAACACAGAAGAAGAAAACAGGAGCTCGCTTGTGTTCGAAAACACAGCTATTTCCACAAAGTCAAGACGGGAGAAGTATGATTTCATTAATGTTAAATATGTGTGTGTGTGTGTGTGTGTGTGTGGGGTTGTGTAAGTGCTCGTCAGTGTGTACACATGAAGTCATTAGTGTTATTCAACCTCCGCATTTCATTTTTATTTTAACGCCTTGCAGGGTGAGCACAGATGAACATGCAGGTTCACCGACACGATCGTTATTAAAGCGAGAACGACTTTCTGTCAAGCCCATTACATACAAACACACACACACACGGAGCGGCACTTAGCACCCAGTTAAGAGCTATTTCAGGGACACCTATTTCCTCCTGCACACAGCGTGTCAGCACCTCTCGCCATTAACGCTTCAATCTGTTCCATTAAACGCCAACTCCCCACCGCCACACACCAAATGACACAAATACTGCCGTAATCAGCTCTCAGTATGAAGCTCTTCATGTCACAATGCTCGGCCGGGAGGAGGTGGACGGCGAGCACGCACGCGTCATCGTGCACACACACAGATAATGAATGAAACGATTTGTAGGCGAAGGGGAGGAGGAGCAGAAGGAGAAACGAGACGCGCACGTGTGAAGGCAAAGAGGAAACAACAGACATTTGGAAGAAAGAAATGACAAATGGAAGATATTTGGTAAGAAGGGAAAAACTTAAAAGGTAACCAGTGAAGTTTTTGACCACTAGGATTTAAAATATTTAAAAAATGACAAATGTTTGATGAGAAAGGAAAGGAGACCTCAAGGATACACAATGTGTTTTGGTGAGAAGCACCGAATGTAAACATAACTTTGTTATATTTACTCCACAGGGCCCCTTTAAGATGGGCAAACGAGGGGAAGAAGGGAGGAAAGAGAGAAGTAAAGAAAGAGGGGAAGGAAGCCACAGATGATGGAAAGAAGGGACAAGGAAAACATGGAAGACAGGACACAAAAAGAAGAAACATGGGAAGGAGGGAAGAAATAAAGGATGGGAAGCAGGAAGGAAGAGAAGAAGGAACTCAAGGCGGGAAGACGGGCAGAAGAAAGGAGTGTCTTCCCATTTTGTATTTGTCCTCTCTTCCCTTCATCTCCACCCTCCTTTCTTCCCTCGTGTGTGTTTTGTCTCTCTCAGCAGTGTAACCTGCATGCTGTTCACCTGTTTCGATCTGCCTCCCACTGTGTGTGTGTGTGTGTGTGTGTGTGTGTGTGTGTGTGTGTGTGTGTGTGTGTGTGCATGAACCTGCAACCAATCAGCGCTCTGCAAACAAATCAAACAACCCTCCTGCGTTCAGTCTGAGCTCCTGCTACCTGTTTTTCAGTCCAGGATTTATTACAACACTGTTCAGAGGAAGGAAACAAAACATATGTGAAGGCAGAAGGGAGGGAAGGCAGATGGAAAGAAAGACAGGAAATGAAAGAAGGGGAAGATTAGGAAGGAGAGAAAGGAGAGAAAAATGTAGGAAATGAGGAAATAGAGAAGTAGGATCAAAAAATGGGAAAGAAAAAGGTTAAAATGTTAAAATATCTGAAGATACTAAAGACGTTTTGCTGCGGCCCTGAAGTCAGAAAACTCCAACACATTCTTCTTCTTCTGAGTTTAAAATGAAATGGAGTAGAAATAAAGCTCCAGAAATATAAAGACTATAACACACAAACATATAAACTGAATCTCCTCACATTTTGAAACATTTTTGTCTGTCAGGTTGATTTTACTCCAGTTTGTGCCACAATTTTCTGCTTCTGATGCAACTTCCATAAAACCTGACTGGAAGCACTGGTCACAACCCTCTTTTTCTTCAGCAGAGCGATTTGTTTCTCCAAACTAAAGACGGTCATGTAAGTTTTCCGCATGTCAGTTTGAGGCTGTGCGATGAGCGCGTGATGAATCGCAGCACTACGATGGGAAAAAGTATATGAGAGCGGAGGCACGTTATCCGTCTGAGCTGCTCTTGTGTTTTGAAATTGCAGCTCCACAAAGCTTTCTTCACTTCTCCTGGTTTGTAGTCGTGGGTCGTAGCAGCAGTCCCATTGTGACAATTTGGTCCTAAATTTCTGACACAGAATTTAGCCGCAGGACGACTCGACTCGCCAAAGCTCCAAATCAGCTTTGGGACAAGATTTTGGTATCGGAAGTGTTCTGGTTTCCGTTTGCAGTCCGAGTTGTATTGACCAATCACGTTTGAACGGGCTTTGGTTGCATGCAGGTCAACAGTCCCTGTGGAAACACATTGGCTGAAATTAAATCTCAGAACCCATCGGCTATCATCTGACAGCAATTTAGCTTTACATCAATCTCAGAACCCTAGAGATTAGCTTTTTAAAAATGTATATGGTTTTAAATGGTCGTCAGATGATAGCTGATGGGTTCTGAGATTGCTAATCGGACTAAACAACGACCGGTGCAAGGAAGAGGAAATCTTGGCCCAGATATCTGCTGGCTACACCAGAAGCCACATGTCTCACAGTGAGATCTAGGACCACCGTTTTGGATTAATGTTCAAACATTTTAGCACTAGGACCGCTGTGTGGGCCAGGATCAGCCTTCCATGCACACTCTGAGCCCAGGGCACTATATCTTTTCATCTAGTTTCATTTTGAAATAATAAAAACGAACCCAGTGACAGTCAGAACCTACTGATGGGGGACGCTGGTTTCTGGAGTCCTCCTCTGCAGTTGGTGGTTTTGTTCTGCAGCGGGGGGACCGGTTTGTAGGACTGTCCGGTGGCTCGGTACATGGCCTGGACCCACAGCATGCGGTCCTGCTCGTCATCGCAGGCAAACATCACCAGGTCGCCCTCCTTCACCGCGTTAAAAAACACCCGGCCGCCCTGCAGACCTGAGGAGGACGAAGAGGAGGAGGAGGAGGAGGAAGAGGAGGAGGAAGAGGACGAAGAGGAAAGTGAGTAAAGAACAAAAGGCTTTGTAGTAAACGCAGTCACACAAACAGCACCAATCCCCATACCCGTTTTACACCGTTTCCTCTTATTTTGTCCCAATTTCTCAACTCATCAATCCGATGACGTTTTTTGGTGTTTGGAAATTAAAATGGAGGATTAAAGATTTCACTGCTGATTTCTCGGATCAAAGTCAACACACACCAACTTCAGTTTTGGATTAATGACGTCAAATAAAGTCACTTGGCTGAATCAGTTTTTAAATCTGGGTTTCAAACTCACCTCTATGACTCGGTCTCTCCATCATTTTAAGCCGTTTTATTTTATTGAGCCTATTTTTATTTTTTACTGTATTACTTTGTTCGTCTTTACCTTCTGTACATCTCTATTAAAGTCTGTTTTTAAAAACACTGACAAATAAAGTGAACTCACGTTTTTAGCTTTAAGGATTAAACATTTTTCGTTTCGTACATTTCTTTTTCTATGATCGTCTCCTCCAGCAGTGTGTGAGCTGGGATGTGTGTTTTCTGCACGCTGTATGTTGTATGTTGTGACAGTGTGACGTCAGTGAGCGCGCTCAGGTGTGTCTACCTGGCTGAGGGTCGCAGTAGTCCACCGTGTAGCCCTCCAGCTGCATCAGCTCCTGAGGCTCGGCCTTCTTCTCTCTGTAGCTGCACATGGCGAACGTGTACTGACTCACCTGCAGGACAAAGACACACACAGGTGGAGTTTTTGGTTCTGTTTTGGTCCATTAGAGCTTTGGATTTATGTAGCTTATATACAGCATGATTTAACTCTTAATGTCTACTGTGAATTCTCAAACTGGAAAATTATGTATGATTGAAAAGAAACCTGTAACCAAAAATTGTAAGCCTATGTTTCCTGGGCCCTATTTTTACATATTTTGGGGCCTAAATGACTAATAGTTACCAAAAGTTTTGGAATTGGTCCAGCAGATCGCCTCAGCCGGCAAACGTGAAACGTGCTGCAATGGCTGCAACATAATCCTCATGGGCAACGGCGCCCGTCAGAGTCCGTCCACTAAAAGTGCTTGTTTGGCCACTGACTCTGGCTCAGACTGTTATTCTAAGTGTCTGACAACATAATGTAATGGATCCCTACAGAGACAGAACTTTTTGTTAAAGAGTAAGATCCTTTTTGTTTAACCAGAAACAGAAACTCTCGCTTTGAAATCTCACGAGAGGTTGAATTGTTGCAGGAAGACGACGGTGGAAACGTCAGAGTTCTTCTTACACACTACATGGCCAAAAGTATGTGGACAGCAGAACATTGCGGACATGTGTAATTGTTGAACGTGTCATTCTACAACCACGGGCCATTAATTAATGTGCTGCTCTAACAGCCTCCACTCTCCTGGTTTCAGTCTTTCCACCAGCTTTTGGAACCTGCTGCAGGGATTTGCTCCCAATCAGCCACAAGAGCATCAGTGAGGTCCAACACTGATGTTGGGTGATCAGGTCTGGCTCTGTCGGCGATCCAGTTCATCCCAAAGGTGTTGGATGGGGTTGAGGTCAGGGCTCTGTGCACGCCAGTCAAGTTCTCCCACACCAAACTGGGGAAACCATTTCTTTATGGACCCGGCTTCGTGCACGGGGACAATGGACAGAGTTGTCCAATGCCTACTTATCTTCTGCTATTTTCTGTTTTGCTAAAGCAGTGCCTCTCTGATCTGAGACAGCTTCCTAATCAATCACGGATCAATACATACATGCCATCTGATCTGGATCTCACCAGTTTCTTACCTGAACAAGAACAAAATATCTTTTTTTCCAGCGTTTCCAGACTCTCTGCCCCACAGCGTACAGGTGCCTGGAACACAGAGAGCAGCATGGCGTCAACTTAAAGGGAAGAATCTGGAGTTTTTAAACATTGTTGGTGTTGTTTTTGTTGTCTGAACTGTTATACGGATCAGTTAGGAGAACATTTGTTCACCAATGATTGTGCTGAGTGCTGATGAAAGAGCAAACTTGGTCAGTCTCAAACACCTCATGTGAAACACAGTTAAAAAACAAAACAAATAAAGAAACAGAGTCTTTATGGATCAGGTTCTATCAGGATCCATTGTAAAGCCCCTTGATGCACGTCTTTGTATTTCTCTATCACAACACCACATTATGTCATTACTGCCCCAGCTGTGAACATTATTAAACAGGTTAATTTCCTCCCCCCACTGAACGTGAAACTAAAAGGAGAAAGTAATGAGTCCTGAGCTGAGAGAGGCCGCGACACCAACAGCAGCTCGTTGAGGAAGTCTCGAGGAAAATGGAAGAATGACCAGCGCGGCCTCTCAATCAATGGCTGCTCCCGGGCCTCCTGAAGCGTGGGATACAGGCAAGTGCAAGTGAGGAAAATCAATCGATGGCGAGACCTCTTTCTTCAGCCCTGCTGCCCGCCCTTAAAGAAAAGGCCTCCAGTCAAGGCTGCGGCGCGTCTGGACAGCGAATCTGGGCCATTCTGCACGGCTCCGGGTTAACATGTGGCACCGCTCGCCCACCACTTGTGAAAATGATTTGGCCGTCTGTCCTCCTGCAGGGTTTCAAACGTCCATTCAGCCGCACGCCGCCGCCACCGCGCTGATGGACTGCAGACGCCAAAGAGTTCACTGTAGGCATTTAACAGTCCTCACTGCAAAAAAACCATCCGTCTTTAACTGGTCATTTAGCTGGATATTCACTTTAGGAGTGATGAGACGCTGGACTTTTTCTATTAAACACAAGGAAACAGCTGTTTGAACAGCTTCCCTTATTTTTATAGAATTGTCTAGAAATGACACAATAAGGCAGATCACCGCACCGGAACCCCGAACTCTGATGCTGCCATTCGTTTGTGTGAAAAACACGTTATTGTCTGTGCTTGTTTATAAGAAAAAAAGCACTTTAAGAGGAAATCATAGAGTAAATGTATGAAAGGAGATTTTTTTGCAGACATTTTCATTGTTTCATATATTTTTTTTTATTGTCTTTAATTGATTTGCAGCACGTTTTATGTTCCAAGGCATCAAAAAGTAGTTCCGCCTCCTGTGACATTAAATCATTTCACCCATTTTAGTCAGAGTTTCCTTTTTACTTATTTATAAGAAAAGAAATGTTTAAGAGGAATTAACTTGGAAGAAATTAGTTGTTTTTTTCCCAGTGACACCTACAGAAATATACTGAATATACATTTAAGGTTATCTTCTTTTCCAGTTTTTGTAGATTTACTCCCAAAAAAAAAAAAAGGAAAAAAAAGATTACCAGGTTTAAAGTTCCCAGGCGTCAAAAAGTTGATGTATTGTTGCAGACTGTAATGACGTAAATAGAGAAACATTTTCAGTTTTTGGACACAAAAAATCCTATCCTGTGACATAAAATCTCACAACACCGGCAGATATTTTTTACTTCTTTTAAGAAAATACGATTTTAGCAAGGAAGTCATTTCCACTGGGGGAACGGAGAGCACACTAACTATTTTATTATAGTGAGTAATTTGCTTAATTTTTTGTTAATCAATGAAGTTTTTTGGTTGAAGAATGCATAACTTCACTGTGTCCCTTCCTCCCAGTGCTGAAAGAAAACCTCCCTGCTAATAGAGTTTGTTAAATACGTTTTATACTTCTGGATTTTATAAAAGACCATAAAATCATAGTAATCATAAAAGAGCCGACTGCAGGCTGCACATTCTGCTCGCAGTAAGATCAAGCGTTCACCTTCAATACGAGCAAGAAGTAAAACAGAACATCTGACTTCCTGATCGGAAACAATAAAGTAGTTTGAAACACAAAAATGAAAACAGGAAAACAGATCCGGTTCCTCTCAGTGACCCGTCATGCTTCTGCTGCTGCGCTGAACAGGTAAAACGTTTCTTCACCGGCGTCCCAACACATCAAAAAATACAAGAAAACATCAAATCAGAATGTGTCAGACGATCGCCTGTGAACCTCTCGCTCAGCCCAGTCCACTCTGAAAGTAAAACGCCTTCCTGCTTCTGTCGGCCTTTTAAAGCATTCATGTCTTTAATGTTCAGGTTCATTTTCATGTTTTTGTTTTTTCTTTTGCAGTCTGAACCCAGGTAAATAAATAAATAAACAGGATAAATAATACCGAAACATTTTCTGTTTGTTCTCTTTTTCTTAACACAAATCCCTGCATCAGTTGGCCTCTTGGTGGATTTTACTCCTTTGACGTGTGAGGAGTCATTTTGGTCATCTGACAATATGCAGAATCTTTTATCAGCAATGCAGCATACGTGCAGTTTGCCCCGTGTAAAGTCTGTGGATCAAAGATTCACTGTGAAAACAGCATCAAGTAACCTGAATGGAGGAAACATAAAAACAGAGGATGACACCTTTCAGCAGGTGAATCACGGATTGTGTCTTTAATAAATGAGAAATGACAGAAAGACGGTTTAAACGCATAAAGAAGAGCTTGGCTGGACTCACAAGGAGACTAACACTGACCCCTTGTGGACATTTTTGAAAACTGCACCCAATCTGTATCCTCAGACTCCCACAGTGTTCATTATAGTAACAGAGGCTGTGAATCCTGCAGGAGGCTGTTAGGAGGAGGAGGAGGAGGACATGTCTAACACAGAGGCTTTACAGA
Source organism: Maccullochella peelii (assembly GCA_002120245.1). Classification (NCBI taxonomy): domain Eukaryota; kingdom Metazoa; phylum Chordata; class Actinopteri; order Centrarchiformes; family Percichthyidae; genus Maccullochella; species Maccullochella peelii. Next base: position 74,819 of record LKNJ01001421.1, read on the forward strand.
CTCCCAGCTCTCCTCAACAACCTTCTCCTCCATTCACACTCACTTGATTAACTCCACCGAGGAACTATGCGTGAGAAGATGATACAGAGATACATTCAGGACGTGTTTAGCCTAGCTTAGCATGAAGACTGGAAGCAAGGGGAAACTGCCAACAGCTCCGTCAAATCAACTCCACAGCTGTTTTAAGCACCACTGCTCCATTCTCAAGAACATAGTGTGTGTCTGTAACTGGACTTAAAACTGACAAGCAGAGAGCTGCACTGATCGAGCAAAATCAATGAGCTGCTGACTGAGAACAGATGAGCTGCACTCCCTTTACTCAAAAAACGTGTTTTGCTGATTGTTACTTCACTTGGATGTCCGGCGTGTGTTCACGTTCGTCTGCTGAAGAGGGAAAGGGCTTTTTACTGAAGCAGGAAACGAAAACTATATATTCTGCATATTCATAGATTTTGGATTGTTCAACGAGGAAGAGGGAGTAGATGAAACGAAGTGTATTGATCATTCTTTTGAGACACAAAAAAAATCAGAAATTATTATTCAGTGTAGAGCATTTTTATATGCAAATGTATCTGGAGGGGATCTTTAAGGAGCTTTTGGTTTTCTTTTACTATCCGAGCATCACTACACCTGATCTTTGATCCTGCTCTTCTCTTTAGAGTCGCTGACATTCGGCTTTTTTAAACTCCAAACACTAAAACCTGAAAACTGCGAAGGAAAAGATTAAAGTGTTGGCAGAGGTCAGCTGTGAAAATGAACACACACAGAAATATTTCCCCGTTGTAGATTTGTGGGTTTGAACATGAGGCTGTGCCGCCATCTTCTGGCAGAAAGTAAGAACTGCACACATGATGCCTCAATAGGTTTCATATTTTTTTAGCAGTCTTGCTTAAATATAGTGATAAACAATGTAGTGATAAAATACATTTTTGTTTCATAAAATTAAAATCTAGAAAGAGTAAAAGTGAACGTGGAACGTTTTGACCATAATTTACAGGAAGGAAGAACTGCACATGTAATCTGTTTGGCTGAACGATAATTGCAACAACAATTTGCTGACGAAGAAATGGTTTAGAGTTAGTTGTTGTCGACTGTTACAGCTACAGTTTATCATCTTAAATCCCTTTTGGTGGTCTGAGTCAGTTTCTTGAGGGATTAACAATATTCAAGTGTAACTGAACTCCTATAAAAAACTAAAAGTCCTCCCAACTTCAAAATGGCTGAAAGCATCTCAGCGTCTCTACTCCGCTGAGCATCGTCTTCCTCTTTTCCAACAGGAAGAGCAACGCAGGAAAACAGAAATCAGATTTTAAACAGTTTAACTGGAGACACGTCTGATCACAGAGAACAGATGCAGTTAAATCAGGATACAACACAACAAATATACTGTAGGTCACACGACACGCGCAGCAGTCACCCAGCCGTCGTCACGGAGGCAAACAGCAGCTCACGACACAGAGGAGGTGAGGAGCTGCAGGATTTCTGAGCTCTAAGGCTGAAACATCAAAGGAAACTGACAAATAACCTCTGAGGGATGATGTTTGGAGTTCATTTCACATTTTCTCTGCCTGATGCAAAGTTAAAACTATACAATCCATCTTTACCACTAAACAGGCCCAGTCAGTCCTTGTTGACACTAATCACTCGTTGTCCAGTGAGTTCAGGTTGCTTCCTTCTGGTCGCAGATATGAACAACCAAAGTGCAGGACCAGTAGACGTAAATACGCCTTTGTCCCTGCTGCTATTGGCCTGTTAAATAACTCTATGTAAATGTATGTGTCTGTGTGTCGATTGGTGTATGTACATTGTTGATATTGGTTGTATTGTCTGCTGGCTGTGCACCAAATTGCCCCTCGGGGATAATAAAGATTACTTTGACTTTGACTTAATACTTTTTTTTTTTTTTTCATTTTAAATGAACCACCACACGTGCATTTATAAAGTGCATCATTTATATCTGAATTAACTGCAGTGCAGTGTGAATTCATGGATTATATTGTGCTAATATATCATGTCCTGTTTCAGATGTGTGTTAATATGGTTTTCAAGAGGATTTTAAACCGACCAGCTGTTATGTGATCCCGTCCTCAGACTGTTTCTGCTTCCTGTATTTGACCAGCAGGTGGAGCTGTCAGCCTGCACAAACTTCACACAAGACCCTGACACAAACACACACACTGTTGAATCTCTGCAAGTTTCCTTTTCAAGTCAATTATAATGTTGTTTGTTTTGAAAGCATGAGGGATCTGTTGAGTTTGGATGGACGGAGTCTGAATGCTCAAAACATAACACGTAAAAAAAGCTTTAAAGTCAACATAAAACAGTATTGAGCTTCCGTATGGTGACAAATTTGATTTGAACGTTGAAAAGTGGGCATGACGCACCGGCGTACCATGCTGTTGCTAGCTAGCTAACAAATGAATCTCAGCTCTGTGCCACTAAAAGTTGAAGACTGATTTGTGGCTGGATGTCATGATATTATTGGTTCAGCACACGTCTTATTTTGTTTTACAGGAAGAAAACGCGATTGGATTTTGATATAAAAAGAAAAAGAAATGGATTTTGCCGGTATAGGGGGCTGTGCATTGTGTCCCCGGGTTCTCAGATCCCCAGCTCCACCCTCTCGTCCAAATATGGTCACTTCTGGCTCCAAAAAACCCAAGATGGTGACGGAAAAAATGCCAAACTCGAGGCTTCAAAACGGTAGTCCAATGCTAAACAATGGGTGACGTCACGGTGGCTATGTCTACATCTTTTACGCAGTCTATGATAAAAACCCCAAAACACAACGCAGGTATAATGTAATCTGTCATTTTCACAAATTGTTCTGGAAGGAAACCGACTTAATAAGTTGTCCTTCACTTATACACAAATAAGTATTGACTCAATGACAGCGGGAGAAATGTAGAAGTTAGTTGAAAACTATGAAGCAGAAGACAAACAGAGGAGGGGGAGGAAGAGAAAAGGTTCATTCCTGGTTTTGGGATGCGTCTGGGTATAACATTAACATCTCGTTCCTGCAGAGGTCTCTGACTGGTTGCTTCAAATGATCAATCTGGTTTAACCTCCATTTGTCTTGGTTTTAAACAGGTTTTGGACATTTCTTTCGGGATCTGGCAACCCTGTAGAGGAGTGGACCCTGTGCCGCCTGCAGACTCACCCGCTGTGCTTTATGTTGGGGGGTTTGTCCATGCGGACGGCCAGTTTGATCTTCAGCTCGGTGTCCTGGCTGTTCTTGGGGACGACCATCCGGTGGAACTCGGCCTGCTTCGGCCCGTTCGTGGTCGGATTCAGGATCACCTGAGGGGGGACGGGACACAGAGGAGGGATTGGTTATTTGTCCTAAAAGGTCCAGAGTCTGTAGGTTCTTCTGTAAACCCTTTTTTAGTTTAATAATCATCAGTCTTGCTCAAAACTATGAAAACAATAATTAATGATAGTATTACAGTATAATCAACAGCCAATAGGTGTTCTCTCTTTGCATGACATCAGCGAATCAGGTAGTGACAGTAGGCTGGTTGGATAACTTTCAGGTAACAATGTGGCAACAATAAAACAACAAATGTCTTTGCTGTAGGCATGAACCGATCTGATCAGCTGTATCCGTATCTGGATCGTTACAGGTCCTGATGTGACAGATCAAATACAGTTTCTTTGTAAACGCCATTCAATTCAATCTCTGGTTTCGTGTTACCTTAAATAAAAATCATCCCAATAGGTTCCATGCACTGAGGTATGCAGATGTTACAGTTGGATTGGTGGCGGTGTGTCCATATTTTGTAGTTTGTAACCTATAACATGAATGTAGGCACTCTGCATCTGAAGCAAAGCTATAGAGGTTGTCCCGCTTCGTGCTCAGCGCTGCGTCACTGCATGGAGGCTTAAGAGGCCGTGCTCAGCATAGGCTGATCGGATTCTCCCTCCAGATACACATTTTGATTTGATTGATTGGTTATTAGTGGTGGAAATGGACAGAAGTCACAGGAGGAAGGGAAAATCTGCCCAAATCACTTGTCGGCAAATTCCTGGTTCTGGTGCATTTTCACACTCAGACGTACCTTCGTGTCAAACTGCATCCAGAGCTCGTTTTATTTACTGTGTTTTGTCTTCAGTGTCCTTCATCTGTCTGCTTCCAACACACACACACACACACACACACACACAGTCTGAACTGTCTGCCTTCAACCCAATCAGGATTCTGCTTACACAAACTGGCTGTGTGTCCATGACTCATGTTAACATCTCCAACGTCCTGAAGGACGTCTGAAACTTTCTGAACTCGCCGTCCAATCAGAATCCGCCGGTAATTATAGGGTCTAAAGCTTCACTGACGGTTTTATTTTTCCTGAGGAGGTTACAGCTGATTTTAATATTTCATCAAGTCCTCACTGATTCTGATCCTGTTCTGAAATTTTCCCCCTCCCTGTAATTAGTCTATAAAGATTCTCTTTCCGTAAATGTCCTGTCATGTCTGAATAAACCTGGAAAGAACATTAACGTATGTCTGACTGATGAAGCCAGCAGCAATGTCTCCCGGTTATAAAAACAGCCCACAGAGGCTACTACACATCGAAAATGTGAATTTATTTAAGGTTGCAATTAACATAGCATTCCCTTTCAGGAGGGGTCAGACAAGGCACCGTGTTTCACCGCTGACTCAGGACTGTTAGCATTTTCTAAAATCACTCACAGAGACTCGGCGTGATTCAACGTGACCAGAAGACAAAACCGGTCAGATTAACGGGTCAGCAACACGTCAGCGCCGGTTAAAAGTCCTTCCCACCACTGGCTAATCGATGCTTTTATCATTACATAACATGAGATTTGTCTGAAGACTTAATTTCACACCTAAAAACCATTTTACATACTCACATAAACCAACAAGTCTCCGAAAGGACATGTGCTTTTAAAGTGAGCTGTATTCAGCTGCTGTGCTGTTGATCCTGATGCTGACTGAGTTGGTGCCGTCAGAACTAACAGGGTGTAAAAGTGATGAGAAGTGACTGTTTTCAGTCTGCTGCAGATATCAGCACAGATGGAGGTCTACAATCGTGTTTGTCTCGATGTAAAAATATGATCCAGTCAGTTTATTAGTTCAGTAGTTAATTAGTTCATTATTCAGGACGACAGTTTGTTTGTTCATTTGCTCGTTAAAGTGCACAAAGTGAAGTGTTTAATATGATTTAATACAGACTGAAATCAGACTGACAGGGAGTTCAATTGACTACGTTTACACGCACGCTAATTATTCCGAATGTGACAATATTCCAAATTTGATCTGGATCATGTAAACAGCATATTCTGTTTGGATATTCCGAATTAGGCCTTATTCCGATTGTAGCATGTTCCCATTAAGACATGTGGGATATGTCGATATTATTCAGGTTTTAGGAGCGTCCTTTGGACATGTATACAGCTCATTCACGGCCTCTTCCTGTTTACGCTCAGCTCTGCTGGAAACAAACCAACCAGCCGACAGTCTGCAGGGCTGCAGGGGCAGAGATGCACAGAAGAGAAGGAGAAACACAGCTGCTGTTAAACACGATGAAACAGGTTCATCAGGTTTTTGGATATGAGCAAATATCACAACGCCGACCTTTTCAAGAAGGTGGTTGAACGAATGAAAGAGGGAGGCTGAGTTCACATGGTCCAACAAGGCTGCATGTAAACAGGAACATTAGTGGAAGATTCCTCTTCATTAGCACGTAGGCTGCATGATACCTAAAGCTGTAAGATGTTGGTGGCTAAGTGCTCGCTCATTGTGGGAATTGTTGGGTCTCTGTAAATATAAAGAGTTGGTCTAGACCTGCTCCAAATGAAAAGTGCCCTGAGATAACTAGGTAAATAACACTGAATTGAAATGAATGAATCATTAATGTGTCTGAATAATCACATGAGAGATGAGCCATTTAAATGAAATGAAAATAAAATGATTCAACGTGTGTTTATTCACTCATGAAAGATTTGTTTTTCTTGGGATTTTTTTGGAAGCATACCATTTATAATTCCTAAAAAAACAACAACATTTGTACAGTAAAAGCAAAGTACTTGCTGGATTAAAGCCGGACTCATACATTAAACACACTTTGTGTTGCTGTGTGTTTTGTATCTACAGCAGTCAGGGTGTGTGTGTGTGTGTGTGTGTGTGTGTGTGTGTGTGTGTGTGTGTGTGTCACACAGTGTAGGTGGACTCTCACCCGGCCCAGCTCCTTGTCCTCCAGAGCCAGGACCCCGGTGCTCTCTGTGAACAGCTTCACTTTAACCGAGGGCAGAGGGTGAGTCGTGATGAAGTCCCCCTGAGTCCCCCACCTGAAAGACACAAGGGCCCACTTCAAAAGCTGGCCAGACACCTGGCCCTTCTTTTACGTTGTGTTAACTCACACTGCACATTTCAATCAGCCTTTCTGCACGGCCAGAACCAGAACCTGTGACCATTTTGATCACACTGTGCGGATCAACTGAACATAGGCACAGAACCCCAATCGGTTTGTCTATTGACGATTCCAATAAAGTTTATTCAAACAAGACAACCACATGCGCAACAATGCTGACAAAAGCGGGAAAGGCAGCGTTACTTTCTGCAATTCTTTTATGAAAGTAAAGTAAGTAGAAGAAAAGAAAAATCTGCAGACGGGTGGAAGATGTAGACAATATGGCCTCTCTGTTCTGCTGCAAAGCCACAACATGTAAAATATTACTCCGATAATATTAAAACCAGCTGAGACAGGTTATAGCGGATCTTTTGACAGCAGCCATGTGGGAAATCCGACTGTGGAACGGCTCAAACTGCAGAGAGCTTCCTGACCAAACTTTCTGACCTGCCAGACAGCAAGACCATCGATCCTTCAGGCAATTAATCAGCCGTCATGACCCCTTCAAACTGCCGCACACCTAACCTGCTCCGGAGCAGGTTATGGTCCAGATAACAGATCAACGCGTATAAAAGCACCGCCCACTGACCAATCAGTTCTCTTGGAAAAATGGCATCACCATTCGTAGAAGATCCCGTGGAGCTTTGGCCCCCGTCCTTGTCTTCTTCCTTTCATTATTTTTCCCCTGTCGGCTGCAAGCAACGTCAAAACCATGTGACTGTGCTTTTGTGTCCCGACATCGTCCCACGGCAGACTGGCTGAAGCACTAAAGCATGAAAGTCTACTTACCACTTTGAATTATGTTTTTGTTTGTTATATGTTGCAGCTGAAAGAATAAGGCTAAAAATGTCACACACAATGAGAATATATCTAAGCAACACATTAATTTAAGGGCATTCACACAGTCTGTGATTTTTTTGCCAGTTGTCTTTCCTGCATTTGGCAGCTGCAGCTTCTTCGTATGGTTTTCTCTTTGTTGGTAAAGTATGCCACTCCGCTGCCAGTAGACTTTCCATGTTTGCGATTGGTCATGTGCTGCAAACCCCGCCCCTTTTATGTGAACGCGCTCATGGCTAGATTGAGAAACACCGGGTTGATTTACAGGGTTGATAACCACCGTCGGTTGTTAGGCTTAGTGATCCGCAGATCCAGAGGCAGTAAACAGTCCCATCAGTGCCGGCTGTTACCAACAATCACTTACTGTTCATCTCACAGAGACTCTAATGGAGCAGAGCGACGCCTTCTGCTCAGGATGATGGAGACACGGCCATTATACACACCGAGAGCCGCGCTCCCATGATTACATGCCTTTATGTCAAAACTATCCTTTTAAGTGTGTGAGTATGTGTGTGTGTGTGTGTGTGTGTTTGTGGTGCACAGATGACAAGTGACCCCTCCACTTGTTGAGGGTGAGAAGCAAAGCCAAGCTCCATATTCAGTTTCCCCAGTTTCCAAGGCAACATTGTGCGGAAAGGTGTGTTCACTTCACACACACACACATTTTTTAAGCAATCACAGACGTCAGATCAGTAAGACAGCTGACAGACGCTGATACAAGCAGCTCCGACCTCATGTATTTACTGACCTGAGATAACAGTTTTAACGTGAGCGCTAACATGGCGGCGGTTGTTATTACAGTTTCATTTTGTGTCTAGTCTGGTTTGCTAACTTCACCTTGAGCAATAAAAACACTCAAACCAGACGGCGGTGAAAACTGACTGGAGGACAACTTTAAAGGTGAAATCTTAAAAGTCAGGACAGAAAACGATTCAGAGTCACGGTCTAGTCTAAGGGCCTTTCTCCAACCACCCCCTAACACCCTCTCCCTACCCACTTCCACTCCATTTGCGCGTTCATGTGGAGGGTTCGCCACATTAAGTGCCATCCCAAACCATGTAGTGGGGGGTGGAAGTGGGTTATAACACCCTCCAACAGCGAGTCTACATCTCATGCTGACGTACTGACCACGTGCAACGCCGCGTTGTGTTCTTCACTGAAGACGCTCCATACAAATGCAAAACTGCTCAAACTAAGATTTAATATTGCCGTACAGACGTTAGCAACTTGCATTATATTTAGGATCAAACATACCCTTCTCTAGTCTAGAAAAACGATAGACGTGTTCATTTACTTGTTAACCAAGCAGCTTATAAACATCAGAGTGAATAGATCATGGCAACAGTTGCCGCTCCGAAAGATGCCGATACAAAACCATGGTTACCAAATGTTCCCGTTCCCACCGGAGTCCGTCCCAAAGCTTGCCACTATACGCTCATTCAGCTGAGTTGGGAGAGTTGGGAATTCTCAAATTGAGATATCATACTTCACACGTCTAAATACATTTGTATTGGTTGTGCTTCTTACTGTATGTATCACTATGTATATAGGATTTATGTTTTTAGCCATGCTAGCATCATGGCTCCAAGGATGGCAATGTGGGTCGATCACTCGGTTCACCACTTTAGTCCAGAGTGAAATATCTCAACAACTGGTGGACAGATTGCCATGAAATTTTGACAGATGCTCATGGTCCCCAGAGGATGAACCCTACTGACTTTGGTGAATTCGACTTTTCCTCTGGTGCTACCAGGTTGACACCTGTGGTTCAGAGTGAAATATCTTGACAAGTATCAGATGGATTACAATAAATTTTGCGACAGGTGTTCCGACATTCATGGTTCCCAGAAGATGTATTCTAAAGGCTTGTCCACTTGAGACTGACTGATTTTTGTTTTCTTCGCAAAATATCTTGAAAATTAATGGATGGATTGCCGTGAAATTTGGTTCAGACGCTCATGTTGACCTCAGGATGAATTGTAATCACTTTGATGATCCTCTGACTTTTCATCAGGCGCCATCATCAGGTCAACATTTCAATTTGTCCAATACTTTGATTAATAACCAAATACCTGCAAAACTAAAGACATTCCCATCAGCCTCAGTTGTTGTACTTTCTTTTGTTGCTTTGACACTTTTATTGCATGGAATCAACACTTTACATTGTTTGAAAATGACAGGATTTAATTCTCATGGTTCATTTTCAAACATTTAAAGTTGGTGGAGTGTTGCTTTAACTGTGAGTCCTGAGTAAAATGACGCATTTTATTCCCTGTTCATCCTCTGCCCTTTATTATCAGCTAGTGTTTGTCTCTGAGGCACATTGGAACATAATGTATATAAATGTTTGTCTTTTCATTTTAAAATCTGTTTACAACCCAAACCCTCCGGGCTACATTTGAAACTGAAACCCACTTTAGCTTCTACATCATTTCTACATCTGGAAGAAGGTGAATTAGTTTTGTGTTTGAAGCCCTGAGGCATGTGATACAGGAGCAAAAGACTTAAAGTTAATTTACACACAAAAAAAGTAACAGATTTCATTTTGCACCTCTGCAAGTTCATTTTCAGTGTGTATAGAAACAACTAATGCTGCCTGGAAGGAATCTAAAAAAAACTGATTGGAAAATAATTATCAGGAATGTACTTGATTTGTAATAAACACGAAGAAGCAGAGGTTTGGTCCTTTGAGCAAGTCACAGATGCTTGACATTCCACAATAATTAAGGGTATTCCTAATGAAAAGAGCTGTTACGCTACAACTGCAGGAGTCATCAGAGCAATTGGACGACGCTGTAATCACAGCTAATCATGTTGTCCGTGTAATTATAGTTAACTACGATGTAATTAAGTGTATGGGTGTGCTATTGAAGATGAGGGATGTGAAAGTGTGCTGCGGGTAATTACAGTGAAGGTTACAGGAGCCCGCAGTAAAGCTGGGTCACAGCACAGGATCCCCCGTTGACCGCCGAGGTCGTCGGGTGACTGTGAGCTCGTCTAATTGGCTCTGTTTGGTGATTCTGGCGGGCGGAGGGCTGTCAGAAAAAAAAACCTCTCCACCGGCAGCTGGAGCATGTGAAAGGGCAACCTCATTATTGTACAGCCCCCCTCTGTCCGGCGGGCATCCAACGACCACCAACCGCCACCAAGACTGCTGAGTGACAATCGGTCACCAGCAGGCTGCAACGCCACGGCAAAGGAAATAAAAGCATTTTTATTTTCCAATGGACATCACACAGACTTCCTGTTAATCAGGAGGGAGGTCAGTCAGAGGTGATACAGGCAAAATATATTATGATGTTTTCTTTATTTGTAAGTGAGTGATGTATTTCACTTTTACCACTCAGAAATTAGTGTCCATTTTTCAGTATTCAAAAATGAATACTGGTATAACTCATGTCATCGTATGTTGTTTAGCCCTATCAGAACAATGCTTAGTTTAAAATTAACAGAGTGCTGCAGCAATTAGTCCTAAAACCCTGAGCTGAGTTAGCATGTTAGCATGTTAGCTCTTCCTGTTCCCTCGTCTGGAAGTCAGTGGGTTTCTTGAACGGGTTTTTGGTTGGATGCCTGAAATAAGGTCTGTGGTTAACACAAACTGAAGAGATTTTCACGTTGTGTTCTACGACATAAAATCCGTCAGTAAATACCCCACTCATGAAATTTTAAGCTTTTACGTGTGTCTTAAAAAAGGCGGTTGCTAACAAGTGGCTAAATGAGACTACAGAGGCTGTCGGGGACATTAAACGTCGTCACGCCGAACACAGAAACTCTGTGACATGACGACAGGTGTCTGAGCATTTTTATTCTCTTTGAGACCAAACAGACACTGTGAATAGAGCAGAAGGAAGTAGAACTCACTGTGGTCTGGAGGCTTCAGCTTGGTCTGTCTGCAGCTTTTCCCCTCCCTCCACCTCCATGGTGCAGTAAACGATCCGGTTTGGAGCCACAGACTTCAGACCCTGGACCTCCACGATCACAATCTGCAGCAGAGGGTCAAAACAGAGGCGTCTTCAGTTTTCTGTCTGAGCAACAATCCAAAAGCCAAAACATTTGGTGTTCTATGATATTTGTGCGAATTACTTTCTTGATTAATCAGAAAACAGTGAAAAATAAAATTTTGCCAGGTAGGTTGCCAAGTCCTAGGTGACATCTACAAATGTCTGTTTGTCCAATGTTTTGTAAAATCAACAGGCCAAAAATGAATCATTTTCAGCTTACATAAAACAGAAAAGCAGCAATTCCTCACACTGGAGAAGCTGCAACCAGAGAATACCTCCTTTAAAGCTCTTCTCAAAACTCAATTTTATCTTATAGCTTTTTCTTAACGAATGTAAAAATGATTTTAACTTGTTTTATATTTTATGCTGTGGATTTCTTGACGATCGACCAACCTATTCAGCACTAGTGAACAATGTGGTGCGCTGTCACGATTTTATGCATTTCTACCTCATTAACTCTGGTATTTTTCAGAACAAAGAAACTAAATTAACTGTCACATGTAATGAAATCAAACAGCAGTCTCAGCAGTTATCTCGTCAGTCAACAACCAGCAGATCAGAGTTCACGTCCACACACACGGACCTCCAGAGTGAAGGACAGCACGACGTCAGACTTGGACAGGATGTCTCCCTCGTCCCCCATGTCCAGGAAGGAGTTGTTCATGGTGGAGCGTTTGAGCTTCTGTTTGAAGTCCGGACCTCCTTTGGACACCGGCAGACTCTCCAGGTTCGCCATGAGCAGGTTGACCGACGAACGCAGCTCCTCCACGTAAAGAGGCTCCATGTCAGCAGAGACGAACTTTGGGTATCTCCTCTCCTGCAGGACAGACGTTCAGTCACAGGTCACCATCAGTACAGAGGTGTGTTTCACATCAACATGCACTTCTTTAACCAACTGAGTGAAGCTTGATAAACTACGGAAACATCGCTAGTTAGAAGATCAATAGGTCCAGACTTTGTTTCACCACCAAGACACTGTCAGGTGACTACAAACACTAAAAACACACATCGCAGAGTTTCACTTGAACACTTGCATGCTGTGACAAACACGATAGCAGACTTTTAGTTGTTCTAAGATGGATATATTTGTCCCCCTGTGCCTGACGAAGAGCCAGTTGGCAAAGAAACATTGTGCTTTCCTTAATGATATAAAGAACACGTTTTAATCGGGGGAGATGACAGTGTTGTTTAGTCCGCTGGGGGAGAAAAATCACAATTGGGAGTTTTTGGTTTGGACTCAGCATCTGGACAAGAGAGATGTGCGCCTGTTTTCACAGTCAATTAATAACAATAATATTGGTAATGTGGATAATTAATGCTTGATTTTAGTCACTTAAGCCCTATTCGCACAGGACTAGTATTACCTGGGGACCTCTAGTAATTTATAATAGATGTGAAGGTCGTCTGAGATCTTAATCCCGTGCGAATCTGCCATGTCCATAATTTGCGAAGCAAAAATTCCACTGCAAATTACCTACTGTATTTTGCCAAACACAGAGGTCATGTGATAATATTATTTTGTTTTCTCCACGCCTTTTTTCTGAGCTATGTCGGCTGCGTTGGCAATTATAAACGAAAGTTTTGACAGCATCCGAAGTCCTGTACAGACGAGCACTGGAGCTAGAATATTTTCCCGAACGATGTGGTTGTGCACCATTTGATCCAATTGTTGTTGATCCCATACTGCAATTAAACTCCATGTGTACAATGCCTCTTTTTCTTCTTAGCAGCTCTCGTCGTTCAGGAAGCGGATGTTACGCAGAGACTTGACATCATATCTGGGGGATAATGTCAGTAAATTCAAGTAAAATACAGACTTCACATGAGATCCCCTGGTAATACTAGTCCCGTGCAAATAGGGCTTTATACAGTAAAAATATCCACTACCCCGAAAAAATACTGAATTCTGCTTTAAAGCTGCATTAATTGATTTTTTTGTCCACTTGAGGGCAGCAGAACGAGCTGGAAACAAAACATCTGATTCGGGAGAAACCTTCCACATTACACAGATTCATAGTTGAAATAAAAATATTGAATAGTGCAGCTTTGAACATGATCTTGTTTTTCTCCGCTTTACATCATTATGACATGATGCGTTTGGGTTTTATTATTAATAATAATAACGTGTGTTTCTCACCCTGGAAATCTTCTCGGCCAGCTGTAACCTTCCGTCCAGCTCTCTGCGGATCTGAGCCGCCTGCTCGTCCACGTTGTCCAGCTGAGAAAGAAAAAACAAGAAAAAACATGAAGAGTTCCATCAGCCAGCCAATTAGAGAGCAGCAGAATCTATAAACTAATCAAAAGGTGAAGGACACACACAGCAGGAGAGGTCTGCTCTGTAGAAGTGGACTGTGTATTGATAACCCAATCAGCAGCGGAGGTGGTAACAGATGACAGTAATTAGCCAATCAGGAGTGAGGTGTGAGATTAGAGGTTCAACCACTTCATCAGGATGAGGACAGAAAGTGTCTCTCGACCAACTACAGATTAGAAATGTTCAGTCATGTTTGTTTAACTTTGGTCAGAGTCTGAGCGTTAAAGTTAAAGCTGCAGGATGTTCAGCTGCAGTTCCTCCGATGTCCACTAGATGCTGTATTAACTGCATTAAAGTGAATGGAAAACCCCAAACTTCTGTCTCACACGGTCGCAATAGTTAATTTCACCTTATCTATTGGAAAGAGATTAGTTTCTGTAACCCTCTGTCTGTGTCTCTCATTTCACTCAGGCTGCTTGGTGCTGGACCATCGGCCATCTTGGGACTTTTCTCTCTCTCTCTCTCCCCTGGCTGTCGGTGCTGCTCTCCAGATGTTTTGGATCAGGATCTTCGTCCTCCAGGAGATTCAGCCTCTCCTGGCTAACTTCCCCTCACCATCATCTTAAAGCAACTGCATTACGCTCATTTGGAGACTTTTAATCCAAAGCGACTTACACTTGGAGAGGACACTTTAAGGACACTTTGACATGTGGACAGGATGAGCCAGGGATCAAACAGGCAGCCCACTAATTGTCTGACACTCTTTAGCACCTGAGCTACATGCACAATTTGACGTAATGTTGAGTGATCAGAGAGTTCAACAGTGCTTTTGTTTTTCTAAGCTTTGAATTGATCCTCATCTTATCAGGCTGTAAGCTGGTATATATTCCTTATTAAAATTACTTTTTTAAATTGATAAAAAGGTGAAAGTGAAGTGGCCCCGAGTCTTATAAAACTCGCTTCACACCGAGCAGGAGGTCAGCCAACAAGTCGTCTGTTAAACTTGATGTCTGCGAGACTCAAAGAGGAGATGAAAGCAGAGGGAACATTGAACGAGGTTTGCTTACTGGGCAGAAAACAGCGCCTCGCTTCACAAATCTGTGATGAGCAGAGGCGTCTGAAATGACAATCGGAGATAAAACAGCTCTGATGGAAACTGGCCTGAAGCCAAAGACACAAGCGGGACCTTCAGAGCCGATAACGGAGAGAAAAGATAAGCTGTTTAATTTGAGCCTGTTCCAAAATGGGACCCAGAGAATCAGTTAAAAATCAGCCGTCTCATTTACAAAGGACGCAATCTTCCTTTAGTCACACCGAGGAGTGATCCGGACCTGCAGCTGAAGAGAAAAACGCTGCTCAAACAGGAGCCACAACTACACATGAACACGTCACTCGGAGACCCTCTTCTAGACTTCTCAGGTCCTTGTTCTGGACTGATCTAATCTGTGTCTCGTTTTCATCTTCTGTTGGCAGCCGGCAGCTCTTTGCTACGAAAACACCATCAGCTGAAGGACTGTTGAACACTACGCCCGGTCTTTCACCCTGTTGGTAAACTGACTCATACCGACACTTTTCGGCTGCAGCCTTCTTCATGTTTCTGTTTGTAGTTCCCGACATCGCTGAAGGGATTCTTTTAAATGTTGTTTGGATTCGTGTTTCAGGGTGAAAGGAAGCAGAAAACACCTACACAAAGTCTTTGTTGTCTCATGTTCAGCCTTCAGAAGCTGCTTTTGATAGAACTCTTGTGTCTTAGACTTTCCGCTGAGAATAGATAGAATAGAGAATAAAACCACGTCCCGTTCTGGTGCAACATCACTTTGCTGCCACTTTGGTGTTTTTAAATCAACAACAGCAAATCAAACACTTGGAGCAAATGAGAAGAAATGATGGACTAATGCTTCAAATATAAATAAACTAACTGAATTCATCACTCTCCAGCCAGTAGATGCTTTCAAAACGTTTACTGTAATCAAAGCAGGAACATCTACATTTATCAGTAAATGATTATAAGTCTTGGAGTATCGGTTGTCCATCGCTGCTTTATACTGTATGAAAAGCTTTTCTTGAGTTCATTAAATCCTTGTGGACATCTGAAAGCAGCAGAACAGACATGTTGAGAAATCTGCAGCCTCCTATTTGAGGAGTGCTGCACCAGAGCGCAGTGCCGTTACGCACGACCGTCCACTGCGTTTACCTCGATTAAATCACGAGCAAATATGATTTCCTGAAGAAGAGGGTTAGCATGCTAATATTTGCTAATTACCACTAAACACAAAATGCAGCTGAGGCAGATGAGAACGTCATTAGTTTTGCAGGTATTTGGTCATAAACCAAAGTATTGGTTAAACTGAAATTCTGACCTGATGATGGCGCTACAGGAAAAGCTAAAGGATCACCAAAGTTATCAGGATTCATCCTCTGGGGAACATGAATGTGTGAATGTGATAGTTGCTGAGATATTTCACTCTGGACCAAAGTGGAGGATCAACCGACAGACCGACCACCATCATGCTGCTAGTGTGGCTAAAAACGTCAACATTGAATGTTTTCTCTTCTTTCTTTTTTTTTTTTTAAATTGACGTTATGACTCAATGACGGGAACAAGATCTTTTTATGAAACACAAAAAGTAGTTTGGGATTAAATCTGAGTAGTTTAGCACCTGAGAGGGATGAATGAGCAGTGGAGATTTTGTTAAAAGAGTTATTTAATGAATGATTTGGTTATTAATAAAATAATAGCACTTCCTGTGAGGCCTGACAGCAGCCCTCACTAATTGCTGAAAGACGGAAATTTGTTCATGGACGATTTGACAGGTTTGTTGTTGTTTTTTCTATTTTCTTTCTGCTGACACTTCAGTCAACAAAATCCATCAGGAACGTGGTCGTGTGGATCCATGCGCAGACTGCCGAGGCGCCGACATCCAGCGATGAAAACTAACAGACACGTTTAGTCATTCTGCAGTCGTTACTGATGAGGTCTGCTGATCACCGAGTCTTAATTAACCCGACGTCAAATGTTCTTTCTGACAGATATCCTACACAATTCCACATTTTTATTGTTTTGTCATTCCTCACTTAGTGTGTATCTCCTGCAGAAGCATCAGTGTTTGAGAGTGGTGGTGAAGGTCAAAACGTGTTTTTTGTTAAAAGTATAATGTAGCATAATAATTGTAATAAATACTGAGCTTGAAAGGACCTTTTTCCATTTTCAGCTTGATGAAATTTGCCATTTTATAAAAGTTTTAAGTGGTCAAACCTTCCTCCCTTACTTGTGTCACCACCTTTTTATTTCGATATGTATTTGGTTATTTTGCTTTGTTTTGAGGACTTCAGTAACTCTGTTAACTGGTGATCCAGTAACTCTGTTAACTGGTGATCCAGTAACTATTACTTTTTGTCAGCCACCTTCTTCATTATTTAAAAGAAATGCAGCAATCTTAAGAAGAGGAATTTTATAAATGTGTCTTAAAACAGGTAGATAAGAGTCTTCTGTATCTGTTAATAAAGGCTGAATGAAGTTAGCCTCTATATACATGATGATGATCAAAGTATTACCCAGAAGCAGAAAAACTGATGCTTTGCATTCCTGGTTGCGTCTCTGGTTAATTACACTCAAATCTCATTAACTATACTGAGATAACTGAGCCCACAGTCTGTCGGCCACTAATCAAACTCCCTGTGCAACACGTTTCAGTCAGCAGAAAGTTCATAAACCAGATTATGAAATAACAGCAACAGCCAGTAACACAAATAAAACATCCTGCACACAAAATAAAAATGAATAAATACATTTTAAAAAGTCTAATCAAGACAAAACGAGGAGCTCGTACCTAAAAAGGGGGGCTACTTCTGTCGCATGGACGTGGTTTGGGTATGAAAAGTCTGTATTCATTGAATTTACAGAAAATGTGCTGTATCATGATGTGTATCGTTATCTGGACATGAAGTCGGGATATGAGATTTGGGTCATATGGCACAGCCCCACAAGTCTTTGTGAAGCTGGAGATCCAAAACTTTAGGACCGAAAAGAGGCGACTTGTACAGATTTTGAGTATAATGTTAAAGGGAATCTCCGATATTTTGAAACCTGGGCTGCAACGTAATCCTTGCGGGCCATTGCGCCCTTGAAAAGTCTGTCCACTAAAAGTGCTTGTTTTTGCTGCTGACAGGCTCAGATTGTTATTTTAGCCATTGCAGCCTGTTCGCAGATGCCGATGGAGGCGATCTACTGGACCAATTCCAAAAGTAATGGTAAGTATTTGTCATTTCGACACCAAAATTTGTAAAAAAATAGGGCCCAGGTTTAAAAATACCGGAGTTTCCCTTTAACATGCCGATTCATTTCCAGTTCCGGTCAGTATGTTTGACATGCAGACTGAGATTCCTGCGTTATACTATGAAAGTACAGTTAGTATATGCTGATGTACAGTTGAAGGCGCTATGCTTAGTCTAATTAAGTGAAAACATGAGGAAAATAAAATAACATTCTTTAAATGAAAATGATGTTTCTCAAACGATAAAAACAGAACTGAACTTTTCAGAAAGTGATTTCTGGGGGTTTGAAGTTCTGATGCAGATGATTTAATTCACTCACATTCAACTTGTTGAGAAGAATTTACATGTACAGACACAGCATTTAATAGATCTGAAATTCATTAGAGCTCCCTGTAAGAGACAATTAATGACACACCCACAGTTTGGCTAAAATTGTACTAAAATTAATGAGCAAACACACACAGAGAGATCAGAGTACATGCTGGCTTTGTTACCAGGACTTCTATTATGTGGTCTTTGTTGGCAGCCTTTCTAATTCTGCCTCACAGAGCATTTCTATGACAACCAGCCTTCATACGATGCTGTTAAAATTTCAGTGTCAACATGTCAGAGAGGCTGAATTCAGACATCAAACTGTTAAGACACCGACTTAAAAACACACAGAGGAATGTGTCTGGTGAGCAGTAAAACACGCTGAGAAGATGTTTCAGTTAAGAGCTTTTACTCAGCATCAGGGGCAGACAAACCCACTGAGCGGCAGAACAGGGAAGGGACCCCTCCATTGGTGGATTTGCTTGAGGGGGCTCCACAAAAGAGGAGTTAGAAATACATCCTTTGAAGAACAATAGTTAGTGAGCGTTAGCAAGCTCGCTAGCTCAGAGAGCTTTATTTCATTGAAGAAAATGTTGTAAAATGGAGATAACCTCAGAGCTGTTGTGACTGTTGTGAGTGCTAGCCCTGCCAGCTAATGAGAGTTAGCTTACCAGTTACGTACAGCAGGTCACTAACCAGCCCTGCGAGTAGAGCCGTTTTCAGGCCTGAGGAACTCAAAGTTCTAACAATTGTTTTTTAAAACAATCTAGTGATTCTAGAAAAGGGTTTATAAAAGTCAATCGATTCAAAAATCTAAAATGTATCCAACATGCTCCACAAAGATCGACTTTAAATTTCACCCCACCATCAGCTGCATGGCAACAGAATCTGAAGCCCTCTGATTGGATGTCTCTGACAGCATTAAAGTTAAAACCCTCATGTTAAACTTACAAACTGAACGATCGGCTGTGCACAAACACAGCCGATCTCAGACTAATCATCTGACAAAGAGACGAAAGACACAATTACACCCTGCCATCGCTTACAGGCAAGAATCAAAAGAATGATTGACTGAACGAACGAACGACGGACGAAAAAACAAAAGAGGTGGAGATTCAGTTCAAAAAGCAGAGACTGAGAAGAGAAGACAGCAGCTCATGGGCAGAAAGCAGATTTTCAGACAAAACTGCAGAGCTCGCTGTCGCGGCTGAAGGCGGAGCTGCAGCCTGGAGCTGCTGGTAATCTATTAGAGCTTCATCTACCTGCCTCCTGCAGCTAACGAGAGACGACACGCAGACAGGACCAAAACAGAAATCAATGGACCTCCTCCACAGCTGAGTAGGCCCCCATTTTTGGCTACAACATCTGTGAAAAAAAGAACCAAATGGGCTAAAACTCCAGAGAATATTGGACTAAACAATGCACCTGTAAGGCTGCGTTCACAACAAACCTGTTTGGTGCGGTTCAAATGCACTCTGGTGTGTTTGCCAGTTTGGTTCAGGCTGTGTGAAATCTGTCAATCTAAGGCTGAATATAAATGCTTTGTTACTATGCTGCTAGCAAGGCATGGAGAAGTAAACGTAAACCAGCTCAGACTGCTCCAAAACTGTGACAATCGAGAGCGATTTGGGGTTCAGTTTCTTGCTCCAGGACACTTACTATATGTACTGTAGACAGCGGGAGCCGGGGATCAAACGATTAAAGCAACCCAAAAATGAAAACACCTTTAAAATGATTCCTAAAGTTTAGAACTTATAACTGTTTTAATTATGTTGTGCATTTACACTTAATACTGGCAGCAGAATAGAATTTAAAATCCTTCTCCTCACCTACAAAGCCCTTAATGGTTGGGCACCATCAAATCTTAAAGAGCTCATAGTACCCTATTACCCCACAAGAGCACTGCGCTCCCAGAATGCAGGGTTCCTTGTGGTTCCTAGAGTCTCTAAAAGTAGAATCTCTCTCTCTCCCTCTCTGGTCGAGGCAGATGACCGCCCACCCAGAGCCTGGTTCTGGTTCTGGTTCTGCTCGAGGTTTCTGCCTGTTAAAAGGGAGTTTTTCGTTGCCACTGTCTCCTCGTGCTGCTCATGGTGGGAATTGTTGGGTCTCTGTAAATATAAAGAGTCGGTCTAGACCTGTTCTATATGAGAAAGTGCCCTGAGATAACTTTGTTATGATATGGCGCTATATAAATAAAACTGAATTGAATTGAGCATGCAGACTAAAACCACTGGATTTTCTGAGTCTGCAGTTGATGGACTCCGCTCAGGAACGCTAAGTAGAAATAGAGAAACTAATATGGCTGGAAAAAAAGAAATAAATTCCTTACAGTGCTGCGATAGCTCCTCGGAAATCACATTTAAAAAAGCTGCCGATGACCTCCACTGGCACACTCCCACCTACCAACCCAGTCAGCAGTCGGAGCTCGATTAGTGGCTGTGACACACAGCTCAAAATTCAAGTCACAACTCATCTGAATGCACATACATGATATTTTTTAGATTCAGTGTCTCTCACTCGTCCCGTGGAAACCATTATCTCCGATGCCCATCACAATAAACATCCAGAAATCATAGAAAAAAAGATGCTCCTCACAACTGCAGAACTTGCCTAAGAATCAGCACGTTTTTAGGTTTTCTTCAGTATCAAAGTAATCCAGTGATAGATGACTGGACATCCATGGGTACATTGCAAACAGGAACTGCTAATTGCTAATTCGGCATATTTTTAATGGGGTCAGTTTGCCAAATTGTAAAAATATATAGGCTAAAACAATGGGACTGACTCCATGGCAACAGTATACGTCCATATACTGTTTACATCCCCCTAAGCCCCCAAATTCTGAGAGCTGTAGTTACAAAATTTAGAGAATGATTAACTCCCAAATTGAAGTAAGACAAAGAATAATAACAGGAGTTACAAAATCAATGAATAGTAACTTCTTTCATGTTGCACTCTCAGTATTTCTTTGACAGGCTCAGAAAGTCCCATCAAAATACTTCTTACATTCCTGGATCACGGAGGCTCTCCTCCATTCATATACAGACATTTGCCCTGTGTTGAAAACATGTGGACACGTAGACAAAATGTGTCACACTTGTCACACTTTGAAAAGTCCTGGTGTAGAGTGGAGATGGGACACAGAGGGAATTTAAACCTGTTTGGTTTTTAGTTCAAAACTCACACTGAAAACTACATTTTACTGTATTAAAGACAAGCAAGCAGAAATACATAACACATTTAGTTCCAAGGTGGATACACTGTACCAGTGTGCTTCAGAGAAAACATAAATACAAATTAGTTTTGACATTGTTGTAGCTGTCAAGATCCTTTTGCAGTTTTTTTCACCATTTTCAATCTCTGATGCTCCCCTTTTTTCCTCCTTATCAATAAATTGTTTCACAAAGGTGTTTTATATTTACCGGACACCACTTTAAATTTCAGCGGAGCAATGTTCCTGCACAGAACTTCATTTAAAGTTTACACCGATTAACAGATATATAGATAGATAGATAGATATATATGAAAATATGAGAGAGACACAGAGAGAGACAGAGACACAGAGAGACAGAGAGAGAGACAGAGACACAGAGAGAGACAGA